>OW203765.1:16350404-16384938 GCA_934045905.1 Leuctra nigra
TGTTCTACTAACTAACGTCCAGAGGATGTCAGAATAGGACGTTGTGTCAAATTTCCATGGGATGTAAGATTTCGACGTATACAGATGTGACGCTATATTATCGCCTTTTAGGCCTAAATGAGATAGTCTGAGCATAGCAGCGGTAAAGAAATCAGCTATAATACAGGAGGAGATTATATTATCCGGTAAACAATTAATAAAAACACACACAACAATCTTTGGACCAACTCCGGTATCGTCAAAAAATTAAAAATATAAAATCCAAACAATATATCGAAGATGTTTCTATCTTCTGCTTCAGGTGCACACTGATGATATAATCGAAACAATTCTGACCTTCGAGGTCAAATACTTTGTTTTGCATTCTGAAGGCAACGACTTGCAAGCAGTAATCTTAAACGTTGTTAGGAAGTGGCACACCCATACGGAATGTACTTGAACTATAACCCACTGAATATTTTGATCTCGAATTTTTTATAGCGTGTGTAACAACTTACTCCGATCAACTCTATCCGTTTGTTTGCGACCAGGGGTGCGATTACATAAAATGATAACTTCCTTGTCACGGTGACAGGTCCCTAGAAGGCCGTGAATAGCATTGAGTGAGAAGCTTGTCACCGTGACAAGAAAGTTATCATTTTATGTAATCCCATGGGATTACATAAAATGATACATAAATTTTTATGTAATCCATGGGATTACATAAAATGATAACTTTCTTGTCACGGTGATTGAGCGAGCGAAGCGAGCGTCTCCTTTTGGCTCATTTGGCACGGGCCTCTGTTTTTTTTTTCTTTTTTTTCCGTTTACGGACGCTATACAGGTCAGAGTTTTTCTTCGATCGAGCTGAAATTTTGCACACATGTGGAGACAACCTTTTCTGTTTGCTGACCCCTAATTTTTTTGAAAAAAATTGATTGGTTAAAATTTAAATAAACATCTCCTGATGGTAGGTTGAAAAATTAAACTGGTCTTCTATAAATCTGATCAAACTCATATTTTGGCTATACAGGTCAGAGTTTTTCTTTGATCGAGCTGAAATGTTGTACACATGTTAAACCAACCTTCTCTGTTTATTGGTTAAAATTTAAATAAATATCTCCTGATAGACTGAAAAATGAAAACGGTCTTCGATCATTCTGATCAAACTCATATTTTGCATGATCATTAAGACCAATATTGTCTCTTATTTTACAAAATTTCATACCAATCAGTTAAGAACGTATGAAGTTATTGACATTTTTAATATCTGTCAGTAATGAAGTATCGAAATGATTGTTTTCCAGTGCCAATTGAAAATTGATTCTGATTTGCTTTATGAACCAGGTGCTTTGATGCTATTTTAAAGTTTCGATGAAAAGCATACACTTTTAAGTTGATATCATAATCAATTCAATATGGATGTATATGTTTTCTGTTCGTTGTGTACGCATTTCCGGTTCGAGAATTTGCACGTACCCGTGCTCGCTCATCAACGCGTTACACTGAGCGTTTTCCTAGTAAGTCCCTAGAAGGCCGTGAATAGCATTGAGTGAGAAGCTTGTCACCGTGACAAGAAAGTTATCATTTTGGTAATCCCACACCTGGATGAGACGTTTGTATTTGACATTTACGTGACGTTGCAAAGACGTCCCATCAGACATTATTGTAATGAGCATTTGTCACGTACACAGTACGTCTAAATGTTATGTACAAAAAATGGGACATTATGCTAGAATCGCAAATACCTGCAATGCTCACTGGGTTGTCAAGTAATTTTTTTTTTTTTTAAATTTCACATACTATTTAACCGCAGATCCCCCTTCCCCCAAGAATACGCCCTTGATAAAGCTTTCTAATAGTTCTAGGTACTCCAAGGAAGGAGCTGAGTCTCAATCAATTGGACAATATAATTGTGTCTCACGGGGAAGACATTGAAGCCACCTGCATGTCCAAAGACTCCGTGAAGCAATGTGACTTCAACATCCCACGCAAGTCTGGTTGGGTGGACGTGAGTCAAGGTACTGTCCATGGGGGAATCTACTACCACAATATGACCGTGACCGTTACTGATACAGGATGCAGGATTAAAGCTGTGAATGCAACAGATGAAGACGCAGGTATTCTCTGGTGCAGAGGAGAGTTCGACAAAGCCAGGTTCCGAGAGATCCGAGCCACGGCAATCATCATCAAGAGTAAGATCCACTTGAATACACACCTTGTTCATTGCTTCGATGAATCTGATCTCTATTTTGAGCTGCCGTTTGTATATAATAGGAAACGTTCAGTGTAACGCGTTGATGAGCGAGCATAGATACGTGCAACAGATCCAGCCAAACACGAAACGGACACGATACGATTTTCTTTCAATTTCATATTACAATCTGGTTCTTGACGAACTGAATTAGAGATCCATGAGTGGTGACTTACTTATAGTTACTTTATGCTTATAGTTACTTTTCCAAAATACTCTTTTGACAACTCAGACAAACTCTTAAAATGACAACAAGTCTACTTGGTCAATTGACCGATTGGGCCGATTGACCGATACTTGACCGACTGTGATGAAAATGTGTAATCTTCTTACATAATGTACACTTTCTATTTACTTTCTATTTAAAAATCAAAAAATACTTAGCACATCGATTTTTTGTGTATTATAGATACGAGTATTAATATTATAGGGAGCTAACTACTCACTCGCTTGAAATCCCTTTACGAATCCTTAACTACTACACACTACTTTTCAGTGCTAAATGTTAGATTTCTTTAATTTTTTTCTTAGTTGAAGAGACTTGGCTACCATTTTTACGGGGAGTATTTTTTTTCTGGGATATGAATTACTTAATAAATATTCATTTCACAATAATAACGTTGTGTTTGTAATGTTTTTTGGTATGTTTTGTACTTTCAAATAAGTCTCGTTTTAATCCATTCTACAACTGGGAGGTGCGATCACATAAAATGATAACTTACTTGTCACGGTGACAAGACCCAGAAGGCCGTGAATTACATTGAGATGAGAAGCTTGTCACCGTGACAAGATAGTTCTCATTTTATGTAATCTCACCCCTGGAGAGAGTTCCCTATTCCACATCGGTTTAGAATCACTGGAATAAAAGACAATTAACATATTTTGAGTTTTACGGAAGATATTTAAAGTGGCTTCTTTGGTAATTCTCTGTACATAAACGGAAGAAACGTTTTAGATTTTGATATAATTTGGAGAACATATGACAGTCCTTATTAATTTGAGATCAATTATTATTTGTATTTAATCTTGCTCCAGGTCCGCCCGCACATCCACCTGTTATTGAGATGTCAAAGACTAAGTACAAAGTCGGTGACACGCTGGAAGCTAACTGCAGTGTTGGTGAAAGCGTTCCTCAGGCTGACATAACCTGGAGGCTCAACGGCAAAGTCGTGGACGACGTCGAGGAGGTGGTCGATGACTCAAGATGGCGGTGGATCTGGGAGGCTGTGGGAAGGACACAGATGCTGAAGATCAACTTGACAGATGAACACGTGGGAGAGGATGTGAAGCTGGATTGCATTGCCACTCATGTGGAGACCAACCAGACAGGTTCTAGAGCTCTGCTGATTGAAGGGAAAGGTAAGAGCTCGTAATTTTGTAATGTTAATAATATAATGAATTTGAGCAATGACGTAGATAGTCCCCCCTCCATTTCAAAATACAATAATTCAACTATGATATATCAATATCATATATTAAAATCAAAATTAATTATTGTCTTCTTCTTGTAGTCACATGCCAGCTCAGTGAATGTTCATGTTGGTTATTCTTGTCTTGTCAACTGCTACTCTAAACAGTGACTTTGTAATTTGTCCAAACCTCTGTTATGATGTTCTTCTCCTTCCAGGTCCCCGCTTTCCTATGATTTTCCCTTGAATCATAAGGTGCATAATGTTGTACGTCTCTGGATGCCTCATGACATGGCCGAAGTAGGACAATTTTCCCATCTTGATGGTCGATATTATTCCTTACTCTTCTTCATTCGAACCACGACATCCTCATTTCGTACCTGATATATTATCCTGATATAGCTGATACGGTGAATTCTACTTTAAACTACTTTAACTTTAATTATTGTATTGTTATTTGGAATATTTGACTTCAACCCATGGAAATATAAATGTCACCGATATATTTATATAAAACTGTATTACACTTATATTTACACTGAAATTCGACAGAAATGTTATTTTGCTCTGACAGCTGCAGTTTCCGAGAACATATTTCTGTTCCAGCAACGTCCTTTGCAAAACCAACAACGAAGACGACTACAACTACTACAACTACTACCAGGACGCCAACTACCCCAACTATCCCACCTACAACTACCACGCCTACAACTACCACACCTACAACTACCACTACAACAGCACTTACAACTTACATCGAACAGAGTAAGCATATCAATTAGTTCCCATATTTCTCCTACTAGACACAACGAACAGTAATTTTATTTATTATTAACCTTATTGTTTAATTTCTATTTAACAATGTTCAGCTTGTTTTTTAATGGCCAATTACATAACAACATCTGAATAAACACCATCTTACATCATATTCGCCACATTAATATAAGAAAATATAGAGAACTATATATACCTGGTTATTAGCACCATTTTTTAAATTTATTTTTCAAAAATGTTTATAATTTAGTTAATTATTTTATATTTTAATGCAAACTTTTAATATCATCACTTTTTCCTAAATTTCGTCATAGAGATTAGTTTCCTTTAGAAATCTGATTACTTTATCGATGTTATTGGTGTTGTCATCAAGAATCTCTGCGATATCATCTGATATATTCAGACACCTACGCTTTTGACTAACGGAAGTTACATAACATTTATCAAAATTGTTAAACCATTGTGAAGAGAAATGACCTCTGCTTATAGGGTAGTTTCATCGGGCGTCATACCTGAGGGTCAAGTGATTAGAATCTCTGGAGAATTGAAGAGCGTCTGATGCAATTTTGTATCTCTTTTGAAGTTATTTGGCTGCCTTGGAGAAATAAGTAAGAGCTCGGTATTTTGTCATGGCGTGGAATGCTTAAAAAGTAATCCTCAAAAGCTAATCATCTATTGAGTGTAACAAAAACGAGAACTATCGAAAATATGCAATATTTTTAGTATAATATAATGAGTGTTTATGTTGACTAAATAATGTTCCCATTCAACGGCTGAACAAACAATATGGGAGTCTAGTCCTAGACAAGATGTCATATTATATTCAGCTCAATAAAAGAGTATCAAAATATGGCTGAAGTAGTTGTCATTGCGAGCGTATTATTGCACCATTGTGTACTTCCCTCAGAAAGTTGGAGTGGGGATGATCTGTAGCAGAAAGTTTCGGTAGCTCTACGCCGAATATAATGGAATTGATGCAAAAGGGTTTTTACATTCGATGAGAAAACCACTAAAGGACAATTTCAATCACCGATCATTGCAAATAAATTGTCAGAGTTACCAAGCCCGTGAGATACCGTTACCGTGAGATACCGTGGTATACACCAAGGTCAAATTCTTCACACGTCCGGCTGTGATCGTCTTACATTTGAACAGATTGCAGGGAAACCTGACACAGTACCACAATATGCTTTTGATGCTCTTTTATTATAAATATGAAGACACGACTTGGTCATAAACAATTTTAATAATAATATGTCTTTATAATGCGATGAGAATCTGGTAAAGCAGTGCGGCCTTCGACATCGGCGAAAGCATCCTGTGCTGCAGCTATAGCAGTCACGAATCCCATATAGAGCAGAAGTCAATGTTTACAGGGGTGCTATAACATAAAACTAGGAAAACGCTCTGTGTAACGCGTTGATGAGCGAGCACGGACACGCGCAACACCTCGAACCGAAATTATGTCTATCGAAAATATCATTAAAAGCCAATAATTCTTGAATTTCGTCAGACTCAAGTATAAAAATCTCAAAATTGTCCTAAAACATAAGTCCCAATAACCATGCAAAGCTTGAACCTTTTGAACCTTTCTGATTGAACTGTTCCTCGTTAATATTCAAAAATCACAGGATCTCTTAAAAAAAATAGACCTGGGACCACTCATATGATATTATTGTGTGTACTTACACAATATTAGATCGATCTGTTGAATGGTCATATCAGTTTCATACGTTTGAAAGTTTCTACTCTAACTACCTTGGAACTATAAAGAGTCGAAGTAGCCGTGATCAACATTTTCGAGAAATTTGACAGCCAACAAGCAAAATGTCCGTAAAACGTCAATAACTTTTGGATTTAAACATAGATTAGTCTGAAAATTGTCAAAAATGCAGATAATGTTAGTCCAAATGACCATGCAAAGTTTTAAGTTGATCAGTCATACGGTTCAAGTTTAAATTTAAAAAATGACATAAAATATTTTTTTAAATTTTAACCAATAAGAGGATTTGGCTGAAACTTTGTAAGATTGGGTACAATGTTGGTCGCCATGACTTGTCAAAATTTCAAATTGATCGGAACTACCAATCGAAAGATATTTTTTTTTAAATTTGAACCAATCACATGAGCCCGTTTAAAAACGATCCCAGGGACCGCATAGATTACGTTAGTATATGTGCAAAATTTCAGATCGATTGGTTGTGCCGTTTGACCTGGGCAGTGAACACAAAAAAAAAAAAAAAAAAAAAAAAAACACACACAGAGAAAGTTCCGTAAGAGTACCGTGGTGACGCTCGCTACGCTCGCTCAATGAGAACTTTCTTGTCACGGTGACAAGCTTCTCTTCTCAATGTTATTCACAGCCTTCTAGGGTCTTGTCACCGTGACAAGATAGTTCTCATTTTATGTAATCTCACCCCTGGAGAGAGTTCCCTATTCCACATCGGTTTAGAATCACTGGAATAAAAGACAATTAACATATTTTGAGTTTTACGGAAGATATTTAAAGTGGCTTCTTTGGTAATTCTCTGTACATAAACGGAAGAAACGTTTTAGTTTTTGATATAATTTGGAGAACAAATGACAGTCCTTATTAATTTGAGATCAATTATTATTTGTATTTAATCTTGCTCCAGGTCCGCCCGCACATCCACCTGTTATTGAGATGTCAAAGACTAAGTACAAAGTCGGTGACACGCTGGAAGCTAACTGCAGTGTTGGTGAAAGCGTTCCTCAGGCTGACATAACCTGGAGGCTCAACGGCAAAGTCGTGGACGACGTCGAGGAGGTGGTCGATGACTCAAGATGGCGGTGGATCTGGGAGGCTGTGGGAAGGACACAGATGCTGAAGATCAACTTGACAGATGAGCACGTGGGAGAGGATGTGAAGCTGGATTGCATTGCCACGCATGTGGGGACCAGCAAGACAGATACTATAACTCTGGTGATTGAAGGGAAAAGTAAGAGCTTTGGTTAGAGCCATTGGAATCATATTTATATTAATTGAGAAGTTTTAACAAAGGCGTATATAGCCCCCCTTCCCCCCACAGTATCTAAATAGCACGGTAGAATACAATTATATGTAAAATAAAAAATTTACATAAAATAAATGAAAATACATTTTAATAGTAAAATTTACTTCCATGACATTTATGATAGATATAATTTTCAGTGCAATAAAAAGGATTTGATGTTTCTTTTTTTGTAAAGATTACACAAGTCTGGATTTAGAATTATCCCAAATTGGGAAAAAAATTAGAGAGGTATATATAACTGTTTTTGATACAATATGAATAAATATTATCGCAAAAATTAACTTAGTATTTTAAAAATATCAAGACATGTTCGTATAGAAAAAATTTTTGACCCCCAAAAATAAAAATCTTAGATCGTAAGTATAAAATTAGAATTTCTTGCATTGCTCTAACAGTTTGCAGTTTCCAAGTAGGTACTTATTCCCTTCCAGCTACAACTACAAACAGGAAGCCAACTACGACAACTACCACTTCTACAACTACCAGTCCTACAACTACCACTCCTCCAACTACCACGCGTATATACATACAGCCTACAACTACCACTTCTACAACTATCAACCCTACAACTAGATCTACCACGCCTATAACTGCAACTCCTAAAACTACCACTTCAACAACTACCACTCCTACAACTACCACTACCACAACTATCAGTCCAGTGGTAGGAGTCAGTACATCTCCTGCAACAACCATAACTACGTCTACCACATCTATAACTATAACTACAGCAACTACGAAGCCAACTACTCGGTCTGAACCATCAACAACTCCATCAACTACGATAATAAGTAAGCATGTTGAAGATTCCATATTTATCTGTGACATAACGAACAATATATTTATTTTTATTTCCGTATGCATCGTGTATCAGATACAACAATTGAGGAGAGCTCCTCAACTGCAAAATGTAACTTGGCATTTTTTTTTAGAGATTAAAAAAAATGAAGAGCAACAATGTTTACGCAGTTTGATATTTGAATACTAGAGGGTCCCGTCATGTAAAACATGCCCAATGTGCACCAGTGAGGTATGCGTAAATATAAAACGACAGCAATATTTGTCAGCAGAGTGTGCGTCGTTAATACACTTGACGTCGTTGATAACACAATCTTAACAGAATACGTTAACAAATGAGGAACGAAGAAATGCAATTTGATCATACCTATTATGGAGAAACAATTTCATATAAGTTTCCAAATTTACACCAGAGTATTCGTACTAAGAAAAAATAAGAAGAAAAACAATGTATGCGCCGTAAAAAATATATTATATATATACACTAGGAAAACGCTCGGTGTAACGCGTTGATGAGCGAGCACCGACACGCACGACATCGTCAATCAAGCACGATCCATTCAATCAAAGATAACTAACTATACATTATTTATTACCAATTTTCCTTGCAACTTTTCATTAACACTCTGGATCAATTAAATAACAGATTATTGTACTGATATTTTTCCATCAATCACTTTGGACAGATATTCAAACACTTAAAACAGAAATAAGTATGTAAATTCTTGACCGATTGGGCTGGAAATGTGTAAAATATTATGCTATCTAGTCAAAACGTTGTTTTCATAACTGTGAAACACAATCCATATCGTAAAATAAATTATTTTAGATAAGGTTTACCTATACCTATGTATATGAAATACCTACATTACATTTTGACTACATTATGTATTGCAAGTTGATTCACTAAGAAAAGAATCTGTCTTACATTGATATTGAGAATAGCCATCTATAAACTTTGCTTTGCTACATAGAGCAACCCAGAATGCAGTGGAATTTCTGTTTTGAAATGTCATTTCTGACAGTTATTGAAACTGTCAATAAGTGCATCTATGTTCTTGACTGGTAGGGCTGAAAATTCGTAAAATAAGAGACAATGTTGGTCTGAACGACCATGCAAAATATGAGTTTGATTGATTAGATTAATCGAAGACCATTTGATAGGTCAAATGGTGGTGTGGCTATAGGCCGTTTTAAATTAAGTATACAAATGTCAGTAAAATGTCTATTACTCTTGAAGCTCATTACAGATTTATAAAAAATCACTTATAATGCTGGTAGACATGACCTTGCAAAATTTGGTGATGATCGGTCAAACTATTGCAGTTATATACACAGAGTTTCCTTCATCCCCATTGCCAAGCTAACTATAACTACACATCAAGTTTCCGATGCAACCAATGGAGCGAACTTGCTGAAAATCATTTTGACCATAACGAGAATAGTAATTTAAGTTGTGTGTAAAAATTTGCCTGATCCATTACTTCGTTTGGCAGGAGACGCCAAATGCACAAATACACACAAAAACAGAGATTCGAGCCATAAGTTTCAAGTGGAGACGCTCGCTACGCTCGCTTGATTACGTTGATACCGTGACCTGATGCCCACGACCTTTTCTTCATTTGTGATGCTATGCT
Organism: Leuctra nigra; assembly: GCA_934045905.1. Taxonomy (NCBI): domain Eukaryota; kingdom Metazoa; phylum Arthropoda; class Insecta; order Plecoptera; family Leuctridae; genus Leuctra; species Leuctra nigra. The sequence goes on from OW203765.1 coordinate 16,360,291, forward strand.
ATTACATGGTATCTACGGTTTCATTATATACGTTCCTCAGATGTAGGGCGGAAGTAAATTTGTTTGATTTTTCGGTGCACAATTTTGGATTGTAATCAAGCTCTATCAAGTACCGTTTCACTGATGCTAACAAATAACGTTTTAAATTGAAGTATTCTCTTACAATAACTCATGTCACCATTACAAATGATTGGTTGATGTCAGAAATACTGTTCTCTGAGCTCACTTCAAGAATATTGAAATGGACTTCAGCCCATCTACCTCTAATTTAGGTATAGATATTCAGTTGACAATGTAAAACTTAAACATTGGTGCTTCATACTTTATCAACAGCAACATGAATTCGTTGTCAATACATGACTAAATACAGACCACTCTACGAAATAAGAAACGACTGAAAATGATTAATCTAACAACAATATTTAAAAACTTCGTCGGTTAGTTGGTTTGAGGGTTACAGAGCCGTGTTGATTAAATGTAGGAAGAAAATAATACGTTTGATCGTTTGCAAATTATATCTTGAGGCCAATGTTAAAAATCTATCGGCTTTGTTTGGTTTTCATGGCCCTCTAAAATACACAGGAAATGAAAAATTTATAAAAATTACACTTTGACGTTTCTTGGAGTGAAGAAGTTTTCTATGTAATGTCTTTTTGGAACGGTTATTATGTGTTATAGTAGATTTTTTACACACTCAAAGGGATAAGGAATACGTTTTAGGTTAGTTATGGTTATTTCTTTACTTTGTGAAGGCAAAAGACGTATTTTTAGACACGATTGGCAATGAAAGGCCACCATTTTAAATACAAAATAGTGCGTTTTCAATGTAATGTAAAGAATTGGACAGTTATTCTGTGTTAAAATACATTTCTTATAAACACAAAGGGATAAGGATTACCATTTAGGTAAGTTTCAGTTATTTATTTATGCACAAAGAGCAGAAGATGTATTTTGAACATGATTTGGGCAATGTAACGTCGACCATTTTAATTTTAAATACAACATAGAGAGTGTGCGCGCGAAATTGAGAGGATGCGCGCGCAGGCGTTCCTGACACACAGACAGACAGACAGAACTGGGTAACTAAAAGTAAGATGTAAAAATCACATGAAGCCAACATGTAATTAATTATGTAAACCCAGGATTTCGTATCTTGTCAATGCTAATGTCAATAGAAAATCGTGTTTATCTCTGGTCTATGTTTTTGGACAAGCTGCATTTTGAAATGGATCTCCTCAATTGTGCATAAGAAGATTGAATATCATAGGACTGAAAAGATGTGTCAAGTACTTAATTGATTTTCACATTAATTCTAAATTTGGGTTACTTATATGCATTTTTGATAACACACTTTTCAGTGCTGAATTATAGATTTGTTTCAGTTGGGCAGACTACCATTCGTACACATACGTATAAGTTGGCTTAAGGTAGAGCAATCGATCGATATATACAAAAATATTTTTTCTTGAAATGACAAGTTCAAAAAACGTTTTCCTACATTTCAACTATATTTAAGTATAACATATTCAAGTCCTGTAGTTTGCAACTCCGGTCCAACAATGAGTTTTCAATTTGAGGCCATCAGAGGATGAACAAAACTCTTACATGGGAGGTATAGGAAAATAATTTCGAATTTGGCTTAAAACTTTTAAAAAAGCTCACGTTGGTATTGTTTAAACGTTGTTAAAAAAAAATCTGATAGTATTTTCATGTGTCTACCATAATAAAAAAAAAAATCGTTCCAATCTACCAACGCAAAAAATAGATCTTCATTATAGCCTAAAAATTACACGATTTTCTTTTTCCACCATAAGATAACATGGGGGAACAAATCAATTTATCTCAGAAACTGGACACGCGAATTGCTAAATTTTTTCAGGGATTAAGTTTTGCATGATTATCAATAAGTCACCAAAATTTCAAGTAAATCGTAAAAATTGAGGTTATGGTGGTTCTTCCTTAAATATAGATATTTAAATACAGAGGGTTGATTTGCAAGACTGGTTCTATCATGGTTTTTATCAGAATATAATGAGACGACTGTACGCAACATCGTGGAAAAAACAAACGACGATTCAAATAGTCAAACAGAGCCGATCGCTTCGCTCGCTAAATTATAAAGAGGTGGCTTCCATTTTACCCAATGCATAAAATGTTGCCCTTTACCTGTTACAAGAGATAAGCAATAAAGAGTCTACAAGAGAGTAACATATTTGTTCCAGGTCCGCCCGCACATCCACCTGTTATTGAGATGTCAAAGACTAAGTACAATGTCGGTGACACGCTGGAAGCTAACTGCAGTGTTGGTGAAAGCGTTCCTCAGGTTGACATAACCTGGAGGCTCAACGGCAAAGTCGTGGACGGCGTCGATGAATCCTCGACTGAGGGCAGGAGACAGATGCTGAAGATCAACTTGACAGATGAACACGTGGGAGAGGATGTGAAGCTGGATAGCATTGCCACGCATGTGGGGACCAGCAAGACATTGCAAGATTCTAGAACTCTGCAGATTGAAGGGAAAAGTAAGAGCTTGTCATTTTGTCATATTAGGAATTATTGAGGAGTTAGAGAAAATGGCGTATATAGCCACCCACCACCCCCTCTGTTTCTAAATATCACGCTAGATATGATGTGTATATTATGTATGTATACAATATGTAGTACAAATACAGTAAACAAATACACTTGAGTGATTTCACGTCAAATCACTCAAAAATCTTCATGACTCCATTTGATTTTGATCAAACTTGGTACAATTGTAGGTAAAACGAAACATACACGAATATTTTGGCCATTTTGTGCCCCAAATGTGTATTTACGCCCTATTTAAGGACCCTGTTCGTGTGTTTTACAGACTCGCTGCTAGATGTTATTTTGATGTCTGGTATCTCAGTGGCCGTGGTTTTGCTCATCCTAGTGGCAGTGATCATCTGGCTGTGGAGGATCAACAGACTCCCGTGTCATCTCGTTATCAACAACATTCCGAGTAGCGTCCGCTATTCTGTGCAAGGACGTGAGTACTTGATGCAAAGTACCTGCTTTCGTGATATGGGACAATCACTTTGTTGTTTTCCTGAGCTACGCGCCCTGACCCGCTTCTTCTCGAAAGCATTTACCCTGGACCGCTTATTGTCTTCGTACACTTATCTGGCACTCGCATCTCCCAGTGATTTCTCGTGCTCATCCAGTGTTGAATCCAGGCATATCTGAGATGGAGTGCCCCCCCCCCACTTCCCCCCCGGGGAAAATACTATTTCCACAGACACTTACTTATTCTTCTCGCATTTCACAAATTAGTCATTTGTCTTTTTAAATTACAATAAAACATCTAAAAACAGTTCATATTCTCCAAAACATTTTTTCACCCCTATTTTTTCACCTACTTTGACACCTTTTGCACTGGCAATCTTGTTATTCTAGTCATTAATTTTGCAGATCTGACTGACCTAACATGCTCTAAAATAATTTTCAACTAATCTTATAATGTCAGTTTTTAAAAAAAAAATCGCTGCGCGTCTTTTTTCTGAGGGGCGAACCCCCCCCCCCCCCCAGACCCCCTCTTTAGTCCAGCTTTAACTCTTTTTTTGCATAATCATTTTGCCTCCCGGGCTAAAATGTCTCAATTCAACACTCAACCAGGCCTACTCCTGTGGTACAATGACTCGGTTTTCCCGGTTGTATGGCCCGGTTGTACAATGTCCCGATAAAGTTAGCGGCATGATTTATCGCTGGAAACCTTGGTATAATAACAGCCATGAAAACCATTCTTCATTTCCAGGAGGAGTCAAGATGGAGTCTGTAATCAACGACGTTATTATTCTTCCACCATCAGGAGTGATGAATCCTCTCCGTTCAATCGAAGGTAGGTGAACTAAATATGTCACAACTCAGCTTTAGACCAGTGGTACTCAACCTTTTTGACTTGCGGGCTAATAATAAGAATTTGCTTTTGTTGGCTGGCAGCATTTTTTTAAATTACAATAATGCTCACGTGATCAGGTAGGTTAATTCCAGGCGCGTAGGAACTACTTTTATCATGGGGGGAAGCCCATCAATCTTAGCCCCGCAGGGCGTTTTTAAAAAAGATTTTAACAGTTAAAAAGTTATTCTGGGGCTATAAAATGCACAAACTGAAGCAAACTACCCTCCAATTGTTGCCCCGCATGGCGCTTTTTTAGAATTTAAGCAAATTTAAATCTGATTTTTTGTACGTGCATGGTTCATACAGTGTATTTTGTTTATTTTGAAACGAATCGAACGATATTTTACACGCCAAACCAAACCTTTTTACAATTTTCGGAATTGGTAAATTGCTTCATTTTCGTTGCAACAAGTATGAAGTTTATTTTAAGTAGCTTGCTTCGTATTTCCGTGGATCCTAACATGACAACTCTCAAAATATGTCTGAAATGAAATGATATTTTTTTATATTATATTTTCAGTGGACACATTTTGTGAATAAATAGGTATTTAAAACATCAACTGGGGGCTATAAAAATCAGTCCCGCTGGTCGCAGGTTGAGTACCACTGTCTTATACTATATCGTGTTCTGGACCCAATGTGAGGCTTCAAACAACGACCTGATGTTTCAGACGTATACATCACTCCGAATACACTGACGGTCAGGAAACCCGAGTCTGCTCGTCACGTGACCGACTTGGATCAGAGGGTGATGTCCGACTTGTCGTGTATCTACGACCTGCCAAGATTTCAGCAATTGGTGCCGAGAGACGCTGTAGTGGACACAGGTGGGACTACACCACTTGACATTATTGAGCACTATACCACTTTCACTCTTAAAGCATTTTTCTCTCTCAGCATATTATCGCACTATTTTGTACATCCCTCAAAGAGGTGGAGTGGGGATGGTCTGACGCGAAGTCATCGAATTCAATGGAAGTTTGCAATTTCCAATAAAACACAGCCATCTAGACGGCTAGAGTTCACTTGAGACTAAAAGGGACTTGATCTTACTGGGAGCATTGCATAACCTGACCTTCTTCTCCTCTAAATTTAAAAAAATCAGCAGGGCCTGGATCACAAAACTTTTCCACCGGGGGAATTGTAGTTTACCCCACTTTCATTTACTACACAATAAGCAGTGAAAGAAGGGGTTGTAAAATAAAAGCCTTGTACATTCGGGCCCAGGGCGTGGTTTGCCATGGTTTTTTAGTCCTTTGTATGTTCATTTCCTTGTTTGTTTTCTTGCAGAGCGCCCCACCACTTACATGAACATGTGCGTTGGCACCACCAAGGAAGATGCAGAATACATATCCTTCACTGACCTCAGTATCAGTATCACCAGTGACGCAGGTAATCTCCTTAGCCAATTACTCGTATTACATAATATTTACGAATCTCATAGTGTCAACGATTGTGGTTTGAAGACCTGTCTCATAATTAAACTTGAGGGTGACTCAATGATCTGGTTAGGGCCGGAATAACCAAAGTTAATCTGAGCCGGATTTAACTAAATTTTGGACTAAATTGGCGGCACAGCCAATCAGATACCTCAAAAAGATTGAAACAGTTGAATTTAATCCAAAAGTTAGTTAATCCGGCACAATTTAACTTTGGTTATTCCGGGCCTTAATTATTTTGTTTATAGTTTAGAACTGGATCATGTGATTTTATTTTTTAAATTTAACTTTAAATTGACCAATCAACTTAAAATTTTACAACGTCATCGGGAACCACATTTTATGTGTTATTGATAATTTTCAAAGTACTCTGTTTTTAACTTTAAAAGTTAAGGTCGATCATTCTTACATTGAATGGAATATAGGTTATTATGGTTTAACGGCGAGTCAACGACGCGGTTATATTGCGCACATTAATAATATACTTTTAACTTTGTTGATCATTAGTGGAGGACATGGGGGGGGGGGGCGACCTAACGGGCCCGATCCGGGGGAATCTGAAACTGGTGGGAAAGCCAGTTCAGAATTGGGACAGACCGGTGGGTGGTAGGCTTCGCGCCGGTGGGACCCGATTTCAGGGATATCACCATCTCGAGGGGGGAGACCGGCCCGTGGGGCCCACGAATTTGGGGAGGGAATGGTTTAGGTCGACCCTGGACTGCACTTTGTTGGGACCAACACGTAATGTGAGGTCCATTGGTGAGGTGAATGGAATAGATACCCAAAGATATTATCAACTCTACATCAGTTGTTCCTATTTGATCTCTCTAAGATCCGACGTACCTGAACGTAGCTGTCGACGTCAGTTCATCACCTCATGGTTATACCGAAGCGCCGCCAACCGACGATGTCGAGTACCTCAATGTGACCACCCACGCATGTGCAGACGAAGACCCCACCTACTCGAACATGTCTCATGCCAAGACAATGCGAAATGATGTGTCTCACAACGACGAAGATGGTCCTGTTTACTGCAACATCGCTGGGGGAGTTTGCTGACCATATCATGTTCGTTCTCTGAGTAGCAGGATAGTGACCTTAAGGTGGCTGTATATCACGTGACTTTATTTCTCTACATCCGATCAAAAGAAATAGTTACCTATGAGTACATACCTTATCGTTCATGTTGAGTAATCCAAAGTGATTTATGAAGGAAATTCACTGCATATTGGAGCTTATCAATATTTGCAGTCAATATTATTTAATTTTGCAGTGATTTTATAATAAAAACAACACAAATTTCGTGTATACGTACGCGTGTGAAGACTGTCAAAACCAAGTGCTGTTCGTTTAAACATTACATTCATAATAGTGGATATAATTAATATCTCAACATTTCATTGGAAAGACGAAGAATGAGCGCATGTTATACATTCTGACATTGCGTCAGGTTTGTGATGCATATGCCTTTTTATTAGAGTAATGTTTGCTGTTCTTGGCAACTCGTAGAATTTCCTATCAACTTCAGGTCTTGATTTGAGAATATTTAGGTGCAAGGAAGTAAAATCATCTAATATGTTATTTTCGCAGTTCTTTTCTGCGTAGATTAGTTCCAACAGATGTGTCCTAACTTATCTGATGAGGGAGAAGTTTTTGCTAAACAGAACCCTTCCAATAGAAAATGTTTAACTTTTTGGTTAAAAAGTCACGTGATATACAGCCACCTTAAGTGGGTATTAAACTATGCAATTCAAGTTGGGCAATTCAAATCTGCCGATTAGAATTGACGAATTTGGCTAGTGTGATGGACAAGAAAAATCCAAATCTTGGCAATACTTGATTTAGAACCGGTTCTATTTTCCCAACTGCAGTTGGACAAATGTGAGATGAATAAACACTAGTATTGAAACAAATATCGAAACAGAGAACACAACTTCGTAATATTTAAACATTCTTATGTATAAAGATCACATACTAACAGAACAATTGAATGCTAATTGCTGTTTAGGACGATTGTTATGATAAAAACATAAAACTAACCTAACCTCAAACCTTTAAACTGACACATTCAACAAGATTTGATTGGTACAATTTGAATCTGGAAGATTTGAGTTGCCCAACTTGAATTGTATAGTGTGATACCCACTTTTCGTAAGCGACAAGGGAAATGGTGTCTGTTTCCTATCCCATCAATGCTAAGAGGTTCCAGGTTTACGTCATAGGAATGAGATAAACTTTAATATTACATACAACTAGCAACAAATATTTGCACCTTACCGTATGATATAATCCCCATAAAAAACACTCCGTGTAAAAAAACAGCCAAGTCTCTTCAACTAAAAAAAATTTTATGAAATCTAAACAATTCTGCACTGAAAAGTAGTGATATCAAAAAATGGGCCAAGTCAAAACTTTATTTGAAAATCAAAAAATACTTGGCGCATCGTATACTATATAAATAGTTTAGAAGTATAGACCAGATAGAAAATATACATCAAATATACATAATACATATAGTATACCTATAATGCCCTAAAAAACGATGCGCCAAGTATTTTTTGATTTTCAAATAAAGTTTTGACTTGGCCCATTTTTTGATATCACTTCTTTTCAGCGAAGAATTTTTAAGATTTCATAATTTTTTTTTTAGTTGAAGAGACTTGGCTGTTTTTTTACCCGGAGTGTTTTTTATGGGGATATCACTCCTTTTTTTAGTTAACTTTTGACGTCATATCGATTGAACAATTACTAAATCCTTTAAAAAAAGTCGCCATTGACAATTTGGTTAGCTAATGAAAATCTGCGTATGGTACTATATATTTGCTTTAAATGATCTTTCATGAAGAATAGCAAAGGTTTCATTCCTATCAGTCAACCGAGTTCAGAGATATGGCAACACTTCGGTTTTCAAAATGGCTGCTGAACTTACTGCACTGCCACATAGAATGTATATCTTTATATGATGTGTATCATTTTAAGCTTTCTGAATATGTATTTATTATAAAGAAGGGGATTATAATAATTTTTAAATTTAAATGACGTCATTTCCGGTCTCATAAATAGGAAAATTCTAGTTTGACTCTTCCTATTCCATAGAGATGACCTTCCGAATCGTTTGGCGGTAGTTTTATACCGATCAGTCAACCAATTTTCAAGATATGACGTTACTTTCGGTTTCAAAATGGCTGCTGAAATCACTGACCCCTTGAATTATAATTTAAACATGATAAAATTTTATTATAAGCAGTCTCAAATAGTATATTTATTGTATCAAAATGTAAATTTGTGAGATTTTTAAAATGTGTGACGTCATTTCCGGTTTCGGTATAGGAAACTGCAAATATTATTAATGATAAAACATAAAGTTGACCGTCTAAATTGTTTAGCGCTGGTTTCGTTCAAATCTATTTAGCCGTTATTGAGATATGATGTCACTTCCGGTTTTAAAATGGCGGCTTCCGGTTGGTTTCATAATAAGTCAAATGAGATATCAAAAGTACATACGTTTTAAAAAATATCAAAATAATCGGATCAATCTTTGTTGCCGAAATGCCAATCGATGTATTTCAAATTTTATGACGTCATTTCCGGTTTCATTAACATAATGTTTATTTTTTTGCAACTGATAATCCATAAAGTTGACCGTCTGAATCGTTTGGCGCAAATTTCGTTCCGATCGGTCTAGCTGTTTACGAGATATGACGTCACTTCCGGTTTCAAAATGACGGCACAAAAAATTCATGGGGTAAAGGTTAAATCAGACGCCAAAGTGCACACGTAGTAAAAATGTGAGATCAATCGGTTCAGCCGTTTAGGCTGTGGCCTGTTTACCGGATTTCAATTCCAGGAGACTACTACTATGATTATTACTGATTAAAACCGCCCTAAAACACTGTTTTCAAGGCCCTCTAGATCGCAAAGGGCGTAACCTTTTGTTCCCAAATTTGATATATGCTGTAGGGTGGGCCATAGCTCGAAATTAAGATATTTCACAACAATGTGAGATTTCCCAATTTTATGATCCAGTAGGCCGAAAATGCCACTTTGATGCTTACAGTAAAAGTGGGTTGCTCCAGCCTTTTTAAATGAGAGTGTGCGCGCGCCGTACGACTTGGCTGGCGTGGAGCGACCGCTCCACTAGCTTATGAAAACCGCCCTAAAACACGGTTTTCACGGCCCTCTAGCTCGCAAAGGGCGTAACCTATTGTTCCTTAATTTGGTATATGTTGTAGGGTGGGCCATAGCTCGAAATTGAGATATTTTCCAACAATGTGAGATTCCCCAATTTTAAGATCCAGTAGGCCGAAAATGCCACTTTGATGCTTACAGTAAAAGTGGGTTGCTCCAGCCTTTTTAAATGAGAGTGTGCGCGCGCCGTACGACTTGGCTGGCGTGGAGCGACCGCTCCACTAGCTTATGAAAACCGCCCTAAAACACTGTTTTCACGGCCCTCTAGCTCGCAAAGGGCGTAACCTATTGTTCCTTAATTTGGTATATGTTGTAGGGTGGGCCATAGCTCGAAATTGAGATATTTTCCAACAATGTGAGATTCCCCAATTTTATGATCCAGTAGGCCGAAAATGCCACTTTGATGCTTACAGTAAAAGTGGGTTGCTCCAGCCTTTTTAAATGAGAGTGTGCGCGCGCCGTACGACTTGGCTGGCGTGGAGCGACCGCTCCACTAGCTTATGAAAACCGCCCTAAAACACGGTTTTCACGGCCCTCTAGCTCGCAAAGGGCGTAACCTATTGTTCCTTAATTTGGTTTATGTTGTAGGGTGGGCCATAGCTCGAAATTGAGATATTTTCCAACAATGTGAGATTCCCCAATTTTAAGATCCAGTAGGCCGAAAATGCCACTTTGATGCTTACAGTAAAAGTGGGTTGCTCCAGCCTTTTTAAATGAGAGTGTGCGCGCGCCGTACGACTTGGCTGGCGTGGAGCGACCGCTCCACTAGCTTATGAAAACCGCCCTAAAACACTGTTTTCACGGCCCTCTAGCTCGCAAAGGGCGTAACCTATTGTTCCTTAATTTGGTATATGTTGTAGGGTGGGCCATAGCTCGAAATTGAGATATTTTCCAACAATGTGAGATTCCCCAATTTTAAGATCCAGTAGGCCGAAAATGCCACTTTGATGCTTACAGTAAAAGTGGGTTGCTCCAGCCTTTTTAAATGAGAGTGTGCGCGCGCCGTACGACTTGGCTGGCGTGGAGCGACCGCTCCACTAGCTTATGAAAACCGCCCTAAAACACGGTTTTCACGGCCCTCTAGCTCGCAAAGGGCGTAACCTATTGTTCCTTAATTTGGTATATGTTGTAGGGTGGGCCATAGCTCGAAATTGAGATATTTTCCAACAATGTGAGATTCCCCAATTTTAAGATCCAGTAGGCCGAAAATGCCACTTTGATGCTTACAGTAAAAGTGGGTTGCTCCAGCCTTTTTAAATGAGAGTGTGCGCGCGCCGTACGACTTGGCTGGCGTGGAGCGACCGCTCCACTAGCTTATGAAAACCGCCCTAAAACACGGTTTTCACGGCCCTCTAGCTCGCAAAGGGCGTAACCTATTGTTCCTTAATTTGGTATATGTTGTAGGGTGGGCCATAGCTCGAAATTGAGATATTTTCCAACAATGTGAGATTCCCCAATTTTAAGATCCAGTAGGCCGAAAATGCCACTTTGATGCTTACAGTAAAAGTGGGTTGCTCCAGCCTTTTTAAATGAGAGTGTGCGCGCGCCGTACGACTTGGCTGGCGTGGAGCGACCGCTCCACTAGCTTATGAAAACCGCCCTAAAACACTGTTTTCACGGCCCTCTAGCTCGCAAAGGGCGTAACCTATTGTTCCTTAATTTGGTATATGTTGTAGGGTGGGCCATAGCTCGAAATTGAGATATTTTCCAACAATGTGAGATTCCCCAATTTTAAGATCCAGTAGGCCGAAAATGCCACTTTGATGCTTACAGTAAAAGTGGGTTTGCTCCAGCCTTTATATGAGAGTGTGCGCGCGCCGTACGACTTGGCTGGCGTGGAGCGACCGCTCCACTAGATTAGACATTCTTGATTGAAGTTTTACATTTACTCCATAATATAACACAGGTAGACATAAAAAAATGCAAGTTCCAGGTCTAGTCTGACAGAAATCGGGCGACTTACCGTTGATAGTACATGTTTTATTTGTTTGTATTTTAATGTTATTACGATACAAGATTCTTGAAGTAAGAAACTGGTTTATTAATAGATTGGTGTTTTATATTATGAATCTTATCTTCCTTTATTAAGTAAAGTTATTTAAGTGATTTTTAAAGAATTATAAATACGGTATATAATAATAATTTTGGCGGTTGTGATACGTTTCTGCCATAATTTGCATCTCCACTCATATTATTTTTAATTTATTTTTAGATATTTTATTTTCTTAGTCATTAAGGATAAAATAGTTTTATTTTTGGATATATATTTGCTCAATCGTCTTGTTAACTATAATTGAATATAAGCACCATAATTTGTCAATGACTGAATGCGTCTAGTATGTAAATGGTTAGGTGGGTGCTTAATAAGCACTTAGCACTTCAGCACTTAATCACATTCAAAGTGCTTTTGAAGAGTGAAAAGAGCTTTGGAGTGCTTAATCTTGCCGTATTAAATAAATACTGTGCACTTACTTACTAGAATATTACTTAAATATTTCAAATATTTTATATCAATTAATTATAAAATTAATATTATATAATTTAGAAATAATTTTAATAGAAAATAGTATATTTCAGAGACAAGTAGATCTCGATAAGATCGAGGTCATCGGTCTTTTTATTAGCTCTCGAAGAACTATACCGCTGTTTTTTTACGAATTTTATCGACGTTTATCCGTTGTAAATATTACCTATGAACTTTATAGGCGATATGGTATTGTTAGTTTTGAAATGTTCTATAAGAATTTTTAGAAGTATAAATTTGTACTTGGTAGTTTCAGTTCACTTGTATAAACAAAGTATTAAAAAAACATTAATTAAACACTAAAATTAATCATTATAAATAGTTTAAACTTTCTCAACATAATTAATCATAGACAAATCTATGATATGATTAAATAGCTATGATATATGATAGCTATGATTAAAATTAAACATATTAAGGTGGCGCGATCACTCGAGGCATAGTTTCAGATCTTCATAAAATTGTGTATACTTATTGATGATCATGCCATAAGTACATAATCCTTGAAAAAATTAAACACTTCTCGTGTCTAGTTTCTGAGATAATTTGAGTTTTCTCCCCCATGTTATCTTATGACAGCCAAGTAAAATCGTGTCGTTTTTAAGCTAAAATGAAGTTCTAATTTTTGTGTACCGTCAGATTTTAACAAAAAACTTTTTTTCTGGTAGACCTATGGACATACTACCAGGAAAAAACCAACGTGTGCTATTTTAAAAGTTATACACCAAATTCGAAATGATTTTCCTATACCTCTCATGTAAAAGTTTTGTACATTCTCAAACGACATAAAAGTGAAAACTCATTATTGGGCAGGAGTTGCAAACATACTGGACTTTAAATGAGTCTTTAATACTTAAATATAGTTGAACTGTTGTAAAATGTATTTTGAAATGGTAATTTCAAAAATAAATAAAAATTTGCTATATCGAGTGATCGCGCCACGTTAAATAAGGCATACAAGAGTTTATCGCAACCCGAGGAGATACTTTATTTTAGCTTTAATAAATGTATTTCGGAAATGTTATGTAATCGAGTGTGTTGTGGAGGAAAATAAAAAAAATAACAATTTCATCGAATTATTGTATATACTTTTCCCAAATGCATGATAAAAAAATAATTAATTAATATACTCTACAATCTACAAACTACCTGGACATTACTACCTATGTAAAATACACTATAATAAATAATATTTTAGGGGTTTGAAAATTGGGCGCCCCATAAACATTGGAACCATGGGCACGCGCCCGGATAATCCTACCCACGGGCCGGCCCTAATATTGATCTAGTAGAGCGGTCGCTCCACCCAGTCAAGTCGTACCGTACACTCACAGTCACTCAACATACCGTCAATGCCTTTATATATTGATATTATAGATTCCCATTACAATTATCTTGGTGGCACCCGTTCTTCCTTCCTCTTGGGCAAAGCTTGTAGATAGTGATGTTGTAATTATCAGGCCCAATCCGATGTACAGTCATTATGACGACTGAACAGAACAGTTTAGTAGATTTTCATTTCAGGACGTGTTTCTCTGAGGACAAGTAATTGAAAGCTGATGCATGTGAATCGCTAGACGTAAGGTAGGTTGAAGGGAATCCTTGGGGTAAAAGCAAAGAAAGTTGACTGATATATTATCCTATATGATAAATGGTTGAATCAAGGAGAACATTTCAGGGACAGAACTATCCGATTCAATCCGTAATCAGTAGGACGATAGACGTTGTCATGATTTTTTTTTAATTTTTTTATCCGGAAAATATTTTCGGAAAGAAATTGTATTTATTCAATGTTTTCAGTAATTTGGTGGTAAATATTATAAAGAAGGAAGTTAAAAACCAACACCCAATTTGAAACTGTTTTTTTGGGTGGAAAATATTGTACCGCTATTTTATTGTATTAAATGGTATTTAAATTATATTTTTTTTTAATAAATTTCATCACTCGGCACTTTTTCACACTTTCTTTGTTTTGTTTGATTGTTTGTTTGTTTATTTGGCTCGATGCCACAGGCTACATTGATTTTCTGATATGAAACTTTGCACACTCACGTCATTCTGACTCATTCTCACGCACACCGTTTGACCATCATATCAAAATGTTTCACAGTCTTAGCGACCATGAAATTGTTGTAGCCTACCTCCAGCCTACCTATCAAAAAAATCCTGCTTTTCAATTCACCAAATTCACCAAATGTGTCAAGAAATGTATGAATTTATCACAGGTGCGAAGGAAGGGGGGGGGGGAACTATTGGGGAAAATCCCCCTCCCCCTCCGATTCAATCCCTCCTCACTATATTTTATCAATATATATATCAATATATATTTTTCCTAAAATTAATTTTCAAATTGCGTAGAAACGCACCAAATTCATTGCTGAAATACAATTTTTCCTGAGATATGCGCTCCCCGGACCAGCAAAATACCGTGCCGACCCAATCCCCCCCCCCCCCCCCTATTGTCCTCGTAAGCAGTGGTATTTCCCTCCATTGATATTTCACATTTTACCCCCCCCCCCCCACCTCATTTACAAATTTAGTTCCTACGCCCCCAGGCTGGACCTATGGTCGGTGACAGGCAAAGATGACCCCGCTCTAGCAGCTACCTGGCCATGTTAAACAGGGTTCATCTTTCCCTGTCCCCGACCGTAGCTGGTTTAATCAAGTCCTAAATGTTTTATAACCAGAAAACTCACTGCAATTGAAGTTTTTCTTGATTTCAGAAAACACCACAAGATTGTTGGTGAATTTTTATCTCATGAGGAAATCCTTGCCTCGTTATCAACTACTTGGCTTACAAAATGGCATCGAAATTGATTCTCTACTCTACATGCTTCACATTACTCGCACTGCACTGTAAGTACATTTTGAAATACAAGTAGTTCACAAACTGTGCGCTGCGGCGCCCTGGGGTGAATTTATTTCTGAAAAACAATTTTTCAAACTTGTGCGGATTTCTATTAAAAAGCTTTTGTTTGAGCTCTTTAGCCAAAATGAAACAAATTATTCCGTTTTGACAGATTCTCCTTCTGTTTTGACAGATTCTCCTTCTGTTTTGACAGGCGCCCGTGGAAATCTTTTACCCAAAAGACGAAATGAATCGAAAAAGTTTGAGTAGCTCCGCAATGTGCATCATTTATTATTAGTAGTAGTAGTAGTAGTAGTAGTAGTAGTAGTAGTTAGTAGTAGGATAGTAGTAGTATCATTTTACTTAGCTGCACAGCTGTTGTACATGTTACATACTTTTACATACAATTAAAATACCAGAAATAGATATTCTGATGTGGGTTTTATATTCTCTTATTCTTATAGTTTTTTACTCATTTAAATTTCATAATGTTTTTTTATTGAGTAGGCATTGAGTGTCCGTAGTAAAATTCATGCTAAATTTGGAAAATTTGAAAGCCCCTAGCTAGTATGGAAACTTACCAAGGACGAATGCGAAGAGTCAATTTTAAGCGTAGACTATTTTAAATTTAATATTTTTAGAATATTATTATTGAGCGAGCGTAGCGAGCGTCACCACGGTACTCTTATGGCACTTTCTCTGTGTGTGTGTTTTTTTTTTGCCTGCACTGCCCAAGTTAAACCGCTCAAGCAATCGATCTGAAATTTTGCACACATACTAACGTAATCTATGCGGTCTCTGGGATCGTTTTTGAACGGGATCCTGTGATTGGTTCAAATTTTAGAAAAATTATCTTTCGATTGGTTGGTTTAATCAATTTGAAATTTAGCATAGTCATTTCAACAAATATTGTACCCAATCAAAAAAAGTTTCAGCCAAATCCTCCCATTGGTTCAAAGTTGAAACCATTTGTCCGGTGATTTTTGGAATTTATACTAGAACCGATTGACCGATCAACTTAAAACTTCGCATGGTCATTGGGACCAACATTTAATTTATTTTTGCCAATTTTCAGTCTAATCTGTCATTATTTTCAAAAGTAATTGTCATTTTAGTGACATTTTATTCCATAATCTAGAAATATTTGTAAAACGTATACTACATTTTTATCCCTGCCTTCTTTAAGCTTCTGCTCCAAGGCCTGTAGAGCAGCCAAGCATTCCACAATTTACAATAAAACTAGCGCTTATAAATCCGGATGCAGTTCAGAGGCCACATACTCCAATTGGTTTAAGTTTAAATAATATCTTCTGATTGGTCGACAATCAAAATGTTTTGCATGGTGATAAAGACCAACATAATCTAAAATTTTACACTTTGTAAGCCCAATCAGTAAATTATTAATTGTCGTTTTATGAATTTAGTATGGGTTGTCAAAAGCTGGAAAAAGTATGTAGGTAAGTCACGACACAATGGATCTGTTATTCATCCAGAGTATTTATATGGAGATTGGAAAGTTGCAGAGAAAATCGTCTTGTGCCGTGTCGTGTATCTTGTCGTGGGGATGTTGCATGTTCTGTGCTCGCTCATCAACGCGTTACACTGAGCGTTTTCCTAGTGTAATATATTCATGTGACCCAATTATAATCCCGATTTAGTTATTTATTGCTTCAACAAGACAAATTTATCATTGCTTATTCTATCAATATCTGTTGCAGGTAATTGCTAACAAAATAGGGCTATGTACGTGAATTCAGAACAGTTCAATGAAAATAATTTCACAGTTTGGAATAAGTTATTAGTTTTATTTTGTCCAACAGGTGTTTAGAACCCGAAAATTACTAAATTTTCTAAATTACTATTTTACTAAATTTTCGGGTTCTAAACACCTGTTGGACAAAATAAAACTAATATCTTATTCCAAACTATGACATTATTTTCATTGAACTGTTCTGAATTCACGTACATGGCCCTATTTTGTTAACAATTACACTGGAAAAAGATACCCCATAAAAAAACACTCCGTGTAAAAATACCAGCCAAGTCTCTTCAACTATAAAAAAAATAGAATAAATCTAAAAATTCAGCACTGAAAAGTAGTGATATCAAAATATGAGCCAAGTCAAAACTTAATTTTAAAAACCAAAATATACTTGGCGCATCGTGTATATAAATAGTATTGAAGCATATGCCAAAAATCAAATGTACCTACCTAATTATATATAATAATTAGGCCCTTGTATTTTACCTCCTTAACCCACTGTAATTTGGAAAAAAAGGATTAAAGATTATTATTATTATTATACCTATAATGCCCTTAAAAACGATGAACCCAGTATATTTTGGTTTTTAAAATTAAGTTTTGACTTGGCTCATTTTTTGATATCACTACTTTTCAGTGCTGAATTTTTAGATTTATTCTATTTTTTTTATAGTTGAAGAGACTTGGCTGGTATTTTTACACGGAGTGTTTTTTTATGGGGATATCACTTATTTTTTTAGTTTATTTACACAACTTGTAACACACATCGGAGCAACAATGACTAAATACTTTTAAAAAATACGCCATTTCCGAATTGGTTTATACGAAAAATTGTGTTTGGTGCTCAATATACCTAAGCTTAAAGTGATATTTCATGAAGAATTGCGAAAGCTTCGTTCCAATCAGTCCAGCCGTTTTCGAGATATGGTATCACTTCCGGTTTTCAAAATGGCGACTGAAATAACTGCCACCTAGAATTTATTTCTATAAATGTTATGTATCATTATAAGCCTTCTGAATATGTAGTTATTGTAGTAAGAGGTCATTAAAATCTAGATCTTCATTTTCATGACGTCATTTCCGGTTTCGGTAATAGTACATCTCTACTTTAACTACTGATATTCCATATAGACGACCGTCTGAATCATTTGGCGCTAGTTTCATTCCGGTCGGTTTAGCCGTTTTCGAGATATGACGTCACTTCCTGTTTCAAAATGGCGACTACCGGTTGGTTTTATAAAAAGGCACCTCAGACGCCAAAAGTGCACATGTGGTAAAAATTTCAGATCGATCGGCTAAGCCGTTTAGGCTGTGGTGGTGATAGCGGTGTTTCCTGATATCATAATCATCATCTAAAGATCAAAGTGGTGTAATTTCACTGTTTTCTCGGCCCTCTAGCTCGCAAATGGTATAGCCTATTGTTCCCAAATTTGGTATATGTGGTGGGGTGGGCCATAGCTCAAAATTAAGATATTTTACAACAATGTGAGATTTTCCAATTTTATGAACCAGTAGGCCGAAAATGCCATGTTGTTTCTTACAGTAAAAGTAGTTGGTCTGGCTCCTCATTTTATTAGGCATTTACGGTATGTTGAGTGAGTGTGAGTGTACAGTACGACTTGGCTGGGTGGAGCGACCGCTCCACTAGATTGATAAAAATCGATTAAAAACTCTTCAAGGTCAAACTCACTACCCAGCCGTCTTAATGAATCACATAAAGTTGTTCTACTAGTAATGATTGTAACTATTGATTGCAGTTCGACAGTCACTGGGAACATCAATTGGTTCTCAGCATCCAAAGATAAACACGACTGACATTGCAAGCTTGATGTGCACAAACGTAACTACCAGAAGGCTTAAACATTGTCAGTTCAATGTTTGGTCCGGCGACAAAAATAATGCCACCGGCTTGATTACTTACAATAATATTAAGCCTACAGAAAGTTTTCCACAGTGGAATTTCAACGTAAGGACGTTTGGAGATTATGATAACGGAGAATGTGGCATGACTTTGAGTTCTTGGTCTCCTGGGAGGTACGTGGTGGGCTGCAGAGTTCGAGTGGAGAGAGGAAACTGGGTTTACAACTACATGTCTCTACATGTGCAAATCAGCTGGGGTAAATATAAGACCTTATTCTCACTGTCAATAGTTTACAACGGAACAGGTATGGCTGAGTGGTAACGCTCAGAACTTGTATTCTGGAGGCCCGGGTTCGATTCCCGCGACCGTCCTTCCTGATTGAGTTTTTTGTGGCATTTCCTCAGTCGAGAGGCAAATGATGGGAAGGTACCCTACTCATAGGCCACGACCGCCTCCTTCCCACCTACCATCCTTACTTACTCTTCACCATCATCTCCCAATCATCATCATAATCATTCATCCGTCGCCATTAGCCTCGCTGCAGAACAGTGCGACGTTAAGCCCCAATTTAAAAAAAAGTTTAAGTTCTAGGTTTATTGGGATATTTGTGTTGAACTCTGTTAACGAAAATTATCTCAACGAAGTGATACAAAATATATTGATATCTTGCACGAACTTTTTTTTATCAGAAATGTAAAGAAAATAACTTTTCCTCCCAGACCGGTCAAATTTAACTTACAATTTGATGCATCTTTATAATGTGAGATATTCATATTTTTTTGTCTGGGGCTTAACGTCGCACTGTTCTGCAGCGAGGCTAATGGCGACGGATGAATGATTATGATGATGATTGGGAGATGATGGTGAAGAGTAGGTAAGGATGGAAGGTGGGAAGGAGGCGGTCGTGGCCTAGTAGTAGGGTACCATCCCAACATGTGCCTGTCGACTGAGGGAAAACCACGAAAAAACCTCAGTCAGGAAGGACGGCCGCGGGAATCGAACCCGGGCCTCTGGAATATCCGGATATTCATAATAATATTAATATTATTCACATTTTTTTCTTTTTATATTAAAGATTTCTCTGGAGAGAGCCTACTTTCTACAGGTTACCATTAGAACTATAGAATAACGCAAAAAAATAAAATATAATCACAGCTGTTCGGTGCCAACGAGATTATGCCACTGTAAAAATGAGAGATTTCATATGCAAACTATGAATGGGATGAAGAGGATTTGTGTGAATGTAATATACACTTTTTAAAAATATTTTTTCTAATGTGTTTGAAACGGAGGACCAACTGAAAATCTCAAAACCAGTTACTTCGATTAGTCTCCTTCGTGCTCCCATCTAATCAATTTAGCAAAAGGAATGAAAATATCTTTATATTTCAAGTAGAAATTAAGTTAAAAGACAATCGTCCGTACTTCTTAAATGATTTGTAGATCATGTATGTACACTAACACCAATAAAAATTGGTTCTCGAAAAGAAAACGATTGGCAGCTGGTCAGGTTCCTTGACAATCAATCCTTGTTATTATCAATGAAATCTGAGCTCCCCTACTAGAGGTAGATGATGACACAGCCTTCATGGGATGGCCATCAAACCTTAATCAGCCAATCATTTTCTTCTCGAGTACCGATTTTTATTGGTTTAAGTTTACGCGCTGTCTAATTTCAGGTACTCCAAGGAAAGAGTTGAGTCTCAACAATCTGGCCGATATAATTGTGTCGCGTGGAGAAGATATCTCTGCCGAGTGCAAGTCAGATACGGCGATGAACAAATGCTCATTCAAATTCATTTCGATTTTTTGATTTTTTGATCTAGATAATAGCCAACAGATAACTGTATTTTAATCTAGATAAATATAAAGATAACCAATTATTTAATCATCTAGATAATTATCAAGATAATTTTATCTAGATAAGTCACAACACTGGCCAGGTCACGATGCATTGGTACCGAGAGATGCTGCGTCCACTAGTGGCGCTAGTGGCGCTAGTGGCGCTGGGGGGATCAGCCAGGGACCGGCACCCAAATGAATGAGTGATGCCTTCAGGGCCGGTATTACCATTAGTTTAAGCTTCAGTTAAAGTAAAGTTTAGTATTTAAGCTCCACTTTAAGAAATTTGATGTATTTCCATTTTGTAAGCTGCAGTATTGCAGGTTTAATGAGGAGATTTTCCTCAGTTTAAATTCTAAGGACATTAAGGGCCGGTCTTTCACTACCCTGCTAAAGTCTCAATTAGCTCTTAACAGTTAGTTAGTGGTCATTCTAGGAATGTCATTGGTGGTTGCTATGGCAAAATAGTCCTAATTTACTGTATAAAAGTCGGCAAGGCATTGAAAGACCGGCCCTTAGTGCAGTTTATTTATCAGAGAAATAAAATTAATGATTATGATTAGAATAAGGGTAGTGATAAGTTGATTAGATTTAGTTGACTGCTATAAACGTCAAATAATAAATATAAACATTGTGCCTAAACTCAAAATTCTTGATGCTTATGCTTTGTACGCTTTATGCTAAATTTTTTAAAAATCTTATAATTGGTCGAAATTCGAAATGATCCGATTATGTGGGAATTTAACATGGTGATCAAGACCAACATTATCAGTATCTCATATTTTACACATTTACAGGCCAATCGGTATAGTATTTAAATACTTGTTGCTATTTTAATAGTTTTGAAAGAACTGTCAAATGGTATATATCGGAAAGCGTACCAAATTCAGGAAACATGGATATTTTATTCAATTATTCCATTGAGTGTATCGATATGGGAAAGTTGCAAAGAAATGAGAAATAATGTAGTAGTTATCTCTGATTGAGAGGAACGTGTTTGGTTGGCGACATTGCACGTATCGGTGCTTGATTACAAATAAAAGTGATGAAGAAACTTCCAAGTGAAGGACTCAGTTGAAACTGAAAAAAAATGTATTAAGTTTTCCAGTGTTAATTCTGTGTTTTGGTAGATTTATGTAATTCAAAACAAGAGCATGTAATAATTAGGGTTAGGTTAATTAAATACTATCTATCATCACATCTTGTTACATAACGGACCTCCTCCCCTCCCTCCCCTATTATTTAACCTCGTACATTCTTCTTCAGCATTCGTAAGAATGCTTTCTTCGTCTAAGAAGTAAGTGTATAGAAAACTGTGACAAACTGTGGAAGATATTTTTTTGGGTGTGTCCAAGGTTAAATGTGACATAAAAATAATTTTGTTCAATTGAACAAAATAGATGCCCTAGCGAAATCGACTGGATATTGAAACATTTTTATTCATATTTATTAACTCAAAACATTAATATCATAGAAAATGTAGTGCTAGTATTTATGTTATATTCTCTGTGTTCAAATACTGTAAAATGATTTTGGTGGTCAAGGCTAAGATCATTGCAAAGATCAGTGCACATGATCAATGCACATGATCAATGCACAATGATCAATGCACATGAAATGTATTTTGAAAATGATATGCAATGCGTATTTTATAGATAAATAAATAATATAATTTAAACGATTTCATCGAATTGCATGCAATCCTTCCCAAATCCTTCAATTGGTTAAAAACAATTAAACTTCGTATGAATACCAATATTATCTCTAATTTAACACATTTGCAGCCCAATCGGTAAAGAATTAACTGAATTGATGTAATTTTAAGAGTTTTGACAGAGCTGCCAAAGGCGAATTATCGAAATATGCAAATGTTCTTTTTGAACCCACGTATTACGAAAAAAAAGCCCCAAATATTTATTTTACGAATTGAATGTAAAACCATGAGACATTTGGTGGTGCACGTATATGATTTTGAATGTTCTCCCCTAAATATCATCACTTATAACCGAACAAATAGTGTTCATGGGCCTCATTGCCAAATATTTATATTATAGATTCCCATTACAATTATCCTGGTGGCATCCGTTCTTCCTTCCTCTTGGGCAAAGCTTGTAGATAGTGATGTTGTAATTATCAGGCCCAACCCGATGTACAGTCATTATGACGACTAACAGAACAGTTTAGTTTAGTAGATTCTCATTTCAGGACGTATTTCTCTGAGGACAAGTAATTGAAAGCAGTGACACCTGTGGAATCGCTAGACGTAAGGTAGGTTGAAGGGAATCCTTGGGATAAAAGAAAAGACGTGGACTGACGGTTGGATCAAGGAGTGCATTTCAGGGAGAGAACGTTCCGATTGATCCCCAACATTTATAGATACCTTGTCATGATTTAAATATTTTCGGGAAGCAATATTGTTTATAATATTTGAAGTGATTTGTTAAGAAATGTTTCTTAACTGCATTAATGTATTTTAGTGAAATAACATTGATTGAACATACTCAACAAAACACAAAACGGTAGTTGAACGAAACGGATTGGCTGCTGGTCAGGTTCCTTGACAATCAAACGTTGTTATTATTAAGACTGCATTGTCATGGTAACAACCAATTGAAAGACAGAGTTTTGTAATAACTAACTGTTAAAAGCTAATTGAGTCCGTAGCAGTATATTGAAAGACCGGCCCTTAGGCAACTTAAACTCAGGTCAGGGGTAAAAATAAGGCCGGGTATTTAATATGGCCCAGTTGCTGGTTCTCATACTAGAAATTTTTTTTATGATTTTGAAACTGATGTCATTCTATTCCTTATGTCTGACATGCTTTATCTACCAAGTTTGGCAGTGCTTACTTCATTGGTCTGGATTATATTACTTTTGTCATTTTAGGATCTCACATTTTCAATCAGATTGTAATTAATTTTCTGTAAATTTGGCAAGTAAATTACGCCAATGTGTGATAAATGTTCAAATATGTCCCTATATAATATTTAACCAGTGCTATTCACATATCAGTTCCTGAAAGATTGACTTAGATTACCATATTCCAAAAATGTATAAAGTGCTTTAACCAAAAAGTCCATAAGCAATTAATAAGGCCCATCCTTTCTGAGTCGTTGAGAGCAATACATTTTCATAGGAAAATGCCATCATATTATAATTTTACTCTAGTGTATTTGTTTATTTACTAATATCATTAATTTATATAACAAATATTTTAAACTTTGATTTTATTTAGATTTGTTTCAAGATATTTTTTATTTATCATTAACCGTTTCTACACCATATTGTGTTACTTTCAGACAACGTTACGAGATTGCGTGATGTTTTATTTCAGAAGGATATCCTCGTCTCTTTATCAACAAATTGACTGACAAAATGACGTCGAAGATATCGATATTCTACACTACATGCTTCTTATTACTCACCCTGCATTGTAAGAACAATATCAATTGTCATATTTCCTGCCAGAATATACTACCTATAGGGCATGCTTACAATGTTCGTTTGTAAATGATCATTCTAAGAATGTCAGTGGTTGTTAACTGTCTCTACTCAAATCTGTTATCAATTAAATAGAGCAGTGAATTAAAAATACTACCCTTAAAGCTACTCCACCACCCTTTACCAACTTGGACAACGGCATGACAACGGAAAGAGCCATTTAACTTTCCTGGAAAAGAAGTGTTAACTTTTAGTGACATATTTATCATTTAATAATGGAAGAGCTCCCCGGAACAAAGATGAATGTGACATTTCTTAAATTGTTCAAGAACCACCAAAAACCAACCAACACCAGATGAACCACCAATGTAAACCAGATATTTCAATTCTTCTTTTAGAGGGGAAATATTTCGAGCTTAGATTGCTTCAGCTTACGGATATATTGATATTCATCCTTTTAAAAAAGAAAAACGTGTGTGGACAAATGTGTCACATTCTTTGTTTGAATGATGATTGTAAACTTGTACACAAATTATTATTTGAATGTATTTTGCAGCTCGCCAGTCACTGGCTATATCAATCGGTTATCAGCATGAAAAGATTCTGGCGACTGAGACTGCAAACTTCATGTGCTCGAACATAACTACAGGCAAACTTCGAAATTGCCAGTTCAATGTGTGGCTTGCTGACATGAATAATGACACTGGATTGATTCGTAACAGAGACTTGACAAAGTGGTACAAAGTACCAAACAGTAATGCCAATTCAACGTCTTACAATACAGATACAAGTATAGGGCAATGTGGCATGACACTTGCTCG
>OW203765.1:16385138-16441801 GCA_934045905.1 Leuctra nigra
AATCATCTAAAGATCAAAGTGGTGTAATTTCACTGTTTTCTCGGCCCTCTAGCTAGCAAATGGAATAACCTATTGTTATAAAATTTGGTATATGTTGTCAGGTGGGCCATAGCTCAAAATTAAGATGTTTCGCAACAATGTGAGATTTCCCAATTTTGAGATCCAGTAGGCCGAAAATGCCATGTTATTGCTTACAGTAAAAGTGTTTGGTCTGCTCCTCAGTTTTTAGGCATTTACGGTATGTTGAGTGACTGTGAGTGTACGGTACGACTTGGCTGGGTGGAGCGACCGCTCCACTAGATAATGAATTTGAGCAATGCCGTAAATAGTCCCCCCTCCATTTCGAAATACAATAATTCAAATATGATATATCAATATCATATGAAAATCAAAATTAATTGAGCGAGCGTAGCGAGCGTCTCCATTCGGCTCTTTTGGACACTTTCTCTTTTTTTGTGTATGTGTGTGTGTGTGTGTGTGTGTGTGTTTCCCGACGCTGCTGGCCACATTTTTTTTTCGATCGAGCTGAAATTTTGCACACATACTAATATCATTGTAACACAGTCTGGGTTTTTTTGAGAGCTGCATTCTGATTGGTTCAATTAAAAACATTTCTTCTGATTGGCCGAAAATCAAATTGGTCAGATCTAGCTCAAATTTTGCATGACCATTATGAGTACTATTTTCAATTATTTTACAACTTTTCAGCCCAATCAGTAGAGAACTTATGCACTTATTGGCAATTTTAAAGTTTTGAATCTGTCAGAAATGACATTTCAAAACAGAAATTCCACTGCATTCTGGGTTGCTCTATGTAGGCTATAGCAAAGCAAAGTTTATAGATGGCTATTCTCAGTTTCAATTAAAAACAGATTCCTTTTTGTTGATCGAGTGATCATATTGCAGTATATAATGTTTGTTTGCAATATGTAATGTATGTAATATACATAGTAATTAGGTATCTAAAATACTTTATTTCTGGATATGGATCATGTTTCATACTTATATTAAAACAACGTTTCGTCCTTTTCGACTAGATATATATAATATTTTACACATTTCCAGCCCAATCGGTCAAGAATTTACAGAATTATTGCTATTTTAAGTGTTTTGAATATCTGTCCAAAGAGATTGATGGAAATGTATCACATTTATGGTATTGGTCTGTTTAATTGTTCCAGAGTGTTTCTGGAAAGTTGTAAGGAAATTTGGTAATAATGTAGTAAGTTTTTTTTGATTAAATGGATCGGGCTCGATTGGCGATGTCGTGCGAATCGGTGCTCGCTCATCAACGCGTTACATGGAGCGTTTTCCTAGTTATTATCTTCTTCTTGTAGTCACATGCATGTTCAGTGAATGTTCATGTCGGTTATTCTTGTCTTGTCAACTGCTACTCTGAACAGTGACTTTGTAATTTGTCCAAACCTCTGTTATGATGTTCTTCTCCTTCCAGGTCCCCCCTTTTCTATGATTTTCCCTTGAATCATAAGGTGCATAATGTTGTACGTCTCTGGATGCCTCATGACATGGCCGAAGTAGGACAATTTTCCCATCTTGATGGTCGATATTATTCCTTACTCTTCTTCATTCGAACCACGACATCCTCATTTCGTACCTGATATATTATCCTGATATAGCTGATACGGGGAATTTTACTTTAAACTACTTTTACTTTAATTATTGTATTGTTATTTGGAATATTTGACTTCAACCCATGGAAATATAAATGTCACCGATATATTTATATAAAATTGTATTACACTTATATTTACACTGAAATTCGACAGAAATGTTATTTTGCTCTGACAGCTGCAGTTTCCGAGAACATATTTCTGTTCCAGCAACGTCCTTTGCAAAACCAACAACGAAGACGACTACAACTACTACAACTACTACCAGGACGCCAACTACCCCAACTATCCCACCTACAACTACCACGCCTACAACTACCACACCTACAACTACCACTACAACAGCACTTACAACTTACATCGAACAGAGTAAGCATATCAATTAGTTCCCATATTTCTCCTACTAGACACAACGAACAGTAATTTTATTTATTATTAACCTTATTGTTTAATTTCTATTTAACAATGTTCAGCTTGTTTTTAATGGCCAATTACATAACAACATCTGAATAAACACCACATTAATATAAGAAAATATAGAAAACTATATATATTTTTTTGGCGCTTAACGACCTGGTTATTAGCACCATTTTTTCAATTTATTTTTCAAAAATGTTTATAATTAAGTTAATTATTTTATATTTTAATGCAAACTTTAAATATGATCACTTTTTCCTAAATTTCGTCATAGAGATTAGTTTCCTTTAGAAATCTGATTACTTTATCGATGTTATTGGTGTTGTCATCAAGAATCTCTGCGATATCATCTGATATATTCAGACACCTACGCTTTTGACTAACGGAAGTTACATAACATTTATCAAAATTGTTAAACCATTGTGAAGAGAAATGACCTCTGCTTATAGGGTAGTTTCATCGGGCGTCATACCTGAGGGTCAAGAGATCCGAATCTCTGGACAATTGAAGAGCGTCTGATGCAATTTTGTATCTCTTTTGAAGTTATTTGGCTGCCTTGGAGAAATAAGTAAGAGCTCGGTATTTTGTCATGGCGTGGAATGCTTAAAAAGTAATCCTCAAAAGCTAATCATCTATTGAGTGTAACAAAAACGAGAATTATCGAAAATATGCATGATTTTTAGTATAATATAATGAGTGTTTATGTTGACTAAATAATGTTCCCATTCAACGGCTGAACAAACAATATGGGAGTCTAGTCCTAGACAAGATGTCATATTATATTCAGCTCAATAAAAGAGTATCAAAATATGGCTGAAGTAGTTGTCATTGCGAGCGTATTATTGCACCATTGTGTACTTCCCTCAGAAAGTTGGAGTGGGGATGATCTGTAGCAGAAAGTTTCGGTAGCTCTACGCCGAATATAATGGAAGTGATGCAAAAGGGTTTTTACATTCGATGAGAAAACCACTAAAGGACAATTTCAATCACCGATCATTGCAAATAAATTGTCAGAGTTACCAAGCCCGTGAGATACCGTTACCGTGAGATACCGTGGTATACACCAAGGTCAAATTCTTCACACGTCCGGCTGTGATCGTCTTACATTTGAACAGATTGCAGGGAAACCTGACACAGTACCACAATATGCTTTTGATGCTCTTTTATTATAAATATGAAGACACGACTTGGTCATAAACAATTTTAATAATAATATGTCTTTATAATGCGATGAGAATCTGGTAAAGCAGTGCGGCCTTTGACATCGGCGAAAGCATCCTGTGCTGCAGCTATAGCAGTCACGAATCCCATATAGAGCAGAAGTCAATGTTTACAGGGGTGCTATAACATAAAACTAGGAAAACGCTCTGTGTAACGCGTTGATGAGCGAGCACGGACACGCGCAACACCTCGAACCGAAATTATGTCTATCGAAAATATCATTAAAAGCCAATAATTCTTGAATTTCGTCAGACTCAAGTATAAAAATCTCAAAATTGTCCTAAAACATAAGTCCCAATAACCATGCAAAGCTTGAACCTTTTGAACCTTTCTGATTGAACTGTTCCTCGTTAATATTCAAAAATCACAGGATCTCTTAAAAAAACTAGACCTGGGACCACTCATATGATATTATTGTGTGTACTTACACAATATTAGATCGATCTGTTGAATGGTCATATCAGTTTCATACGTTTGAAAGTTTCTACTCTAACTACCTTGGAACTATAAAGAGTCGAAGTAGCCGTGATCAACATTTTCGAGAAATTTGACAGCCAACAAGCAAAATGTCCGTAACACGTCAATAACTTTTGGATTTAAACATAGATTAGTCTGAAAATTGTCAAAAATGCAGATAATGTTAGTCCAAATGACCATGCAAAGTTTTAAGTTGATCAATCATACGGTTCAAGTTTAAATTTAAAAAATGACATAAAATATTTTTTTAAATTTTAACCAATAGGAGGATTTGGCTGAAACTTTGTAAGATTGGGTACAATGTTGGTCGCCATGACTTGTCAAAATTTCAAATTGATCGGAACTACCAATCGAAAGATATTTTTTTTTAAATTTGAACCAATCACATGAGCCCGTTCAAAAACGATCCCAGGGACCGCATAGATTACGTTAGTATATGTGCAAAATTTCAGATCGATTGGTTGTGCCGTTTGACCTGGGCAGTGAACACAAAAAAAAAAAAAAAAAAAAAAAAAAAAAAAACACACAGAGAAAGTTCCGTAAGAGTACCGTGGTGACGCTCGCTACGCTCGCTCAATGAGAACTTTCTTGTCACGGTGACAAGCTTCTCTTCTCAATGTTATTCACAGCCTTCTAGGGTTTTGTCACCGTGACAAGAAAGTTCTAATTTTATGTGATCGCACCCCAGGTCTGTGACTCTATTGATGTTTTACAGACTCGCCGCTAGGTGGTGGCGTGTTAGCTGGTATCTCAGTGGCCGTGGTTTTGCTCATCCTAGTGGCAGTGATCATCTGGCTGTGGAGGATCAACAGACTCCCTTGTCATCTCGTTATAAACAACATTCCGAGTAGAATCCGCTATTCTGTACGAAAACGTGAGTACTTTATTGAAAGAAAGATTAAGAGATATTTACTTTGCAACTGCAATGTTGCTTAGAAACCAAAAATGAGTGAACTGTAATCTCAACATCTAAGGTTGCAAAGCTCGTAATAAGAGACAATTACGACGTTGTTTTTCTGAGCTAGGCGCCCAGACACGTGTCTTCTGAAGGACATTCACCCCCTGACCGCTCATTGTCTTCGTAAGTTAGTTCACATCGACAACCTAACTTTGTACATATTCTGATAGATGACTCACTTGTCCACTCAAGAAGTCAAATATACGGCCTTGTACGGTCGAGTGGCCTGATGTTCATTATCTTCTTAACTTTCAGGACGAGTCAAGATGGAGTCTGTATTCTACGACGAGATTAATCTTCCGCCATCAGGAGCGACGATTTCTCCTGGTTCACTCGAAGGTATTTCCAGAAGATCATAAGAAACGTCTGGACTACCAATGTGAGCATTCTAACAAAGACCGGATGTTTCAGACGACATCACTCCGAATCCACTGACGATCAGGAAACCCGAGTCTGTTCGTCACGTGATCGACCTGGATCAGAGGGTGATGTCCGACTTGTCATGTCTCCATTATGAACTGCCAGGATTTCAGCCATTGGTGCCGAGAGACGCTGTTGTGAAAATAGGTGGGAAAATAGTTTCTTACTTATTTAAAATGTATCTTTTCTATTTTATGTTATACTGTGTCCATGTGACAATCATTATTGAATGGCAGTGTTTTCCAATAAAGTTTTCTCTCTCACTTAACAGTATTGAGCACAACCATTTTCACTCTTTTAATAAACATAATCTCCGATAGATTTCAACACGGGCTGAAGCAGGCGCGTAGGAAGGGGGGGGAGGAAAATCCCCCCCCCCCCATCTGATTCAATTCCCCTCCCTATGTTCTCATACATTTATGTGTCAAGAAATAAAATTGCTAAAAAAAAGTGTTAAAATCGCGTAGAAATACACAAATTGATATCTGAAATTCAAAAATTGTCCGGGGCTGTGCGCCCCGGACCCGCATTTCGTTGGTGGGTCCTCACCCCTGACCCCCCATTGTCTTCGTAGACACTAGTATCTCCAGCTCAAGATATTTTACAATATTTCCCACCCCCCTTGCAAATTCAGTTCCTACGCGCCTGGCCTGAAGTTCCCATGATGTTATAATATCTTAAAAGACTCAACTTTTCAAGAAGAACTTCCTTCGTCCTAGTTACGTCGTGAGAAACTCCTCTTTAACAATATTTTATTAATAACAATTACCTGCCAAAAATCTTCCGAAGTGAGAGATTCATTAAATTTTCCATCATCATCAACAAATCCACTCGTAGCTCAGAAGTTTAAGCAGCTATTCGAGAGAGATGTATTCACGTTGTCATATGAAGTATAAGTGCTTCAGTTTTCGTGTATAGGTCAGATACTCGGACTCGCAAGGGCTGTATGTCCCCCGGTCCGTCCCCATTCCGGCCTGGCCTTCCCACCAGTGCTGGACTCCCCAGGATCGGGCCCGTTAGGTCGACCCCCTCCTCATGTCCTCCACCCATGATCAACAAAGTTAAATGTTAAAATTAATGTGCGCAATATAACCTCATCGTTGAAGCGCCGTTAAACTATAATAATCTCTTATCAAATCACTTATTACTTGCCGATCGACCAGCAACATACATGGACATGCGCAGTGGTAACACCAAGGAGCAGGCACAGTACATATCCCTCACTGACGTCACCAGTGAAACAGGTAGAGTCCAAAGTTTATTTATTTATTTGTTTATTTGTATACCTAATATATCCAGCAGAGTAAAACTCCACAAGTTGCATAACATATAAAACAACAACAAATCATGAAAAACTAACAGAGACAAGCAAATGATACACTAAGTTAAAAATTAAAAAGGAAAAATTTAAAGAATCACCACAAACTAAATTATACTAATCTAATGCTAATCTATGAACCTAATCTAAACTGGGGCTAAATCAAATACATATTTATTAAAAGTGGACCTAATGTTTTCAATAGAATTGTTAAATATATCTAATGTGTTACCAATTTGGAAGTTAAAATTATCAAAAGTATACATAATTTTATTAACACAAGAATGTTTCAACATATTTATCCTATACTTTTATGATTTACTAACACGTATTAATTTCGTGGTTTTTGTTACGGACGGATGGAACCGCGTCAATGGATGGTTGTTCGAGGAGCTGTGAATAATGGACTGGTTATAATTATGCAACTCAAGCATTGCTATCTCCTTTGGCCGGCTCTATTGGCACGGTGGCCGTGCACGCAAGGGGTTAAAATTCTATTGACACCATAGTAACCGTGTTTTAGGGCAGCATAAAAAAACAATGTCTATAGTTAGAAAAATTTGAACTTGCGAAAATTAAAGCTGGGCCAACCTAAAAAAAATAACTCTGTTGTTAGGCAGAATAAAAAACTTGTAAAAATTTCAAAATAAAATCTTGCAACCCCGGCCGGATTCGAACCGGCGCCCCTTTGCACCGTCCAGCGCGTTAACCGCTTCGCTATCGTACGGCGATGATCGGAGGCGTTCATAACCGCAATAGGTAGACATATGTTATTCAATACATTTTTTCTGTATTGATGTTTATGTGATGTTTCTTATTTGATCTCTCCAAGATCCGACGTACCTGAACGTAGCTGCCGACGTCAATGCACTGTCTCCTGGGAATACCGAAGCGCTGCCAACCGACGATGCCGAGTACCTCAATGTAACCACCCACGCATGTGCAGACGAAGACCCCACCTACTCGAACATGTCTCATGCCAAGACAATGCGAAATGAAGTGTCTCACAAAGTCAATACTGATCCTGTTTATAACATTGCTGCGGGCGCCGGCAATGAATATGATGACCATCCCATGTTCTCTGACTAGCTGGAACAGTAACCTACTGTATTGACAAGAAGGACAGCGACTACGTCCTCCCTTGTAAGTGCCCTTGGATTGCTAACTTTTAAACAGTCGATTAGGACTATATTGCCATGGCAACATAACAACCAATGACAATCCTGAAGTGGCCATTTAAATCTTAACTACAGGAATGGCAGGGCATTGAAAATGGGTCCTTACATCAAGTTGAATGTCTACCTGTATTGGCTGCACATACCGGGTGGCGCAAAAAAATCACCCTGATTGAGTGGTCATTATATCGAAACTATTATAGATAGGGTTCTGAAATTTGTACACATATTAGACAACATACCAAAATTTAATATGTGCAAGTTTTAAAAACATTTATGTTGTGGGAAAAAAGTTACAGCTGTTCAAATTTGGTTGTCAAAAAATTGATTATACGGAGCTCAAATAGCGCGCTTCGAGAAAACTTCCAATGGCCGGGACGCTGTTTCTTCAAAACTACGTACGATATCAGACTGAAAATTTCAAATTATATTGAACATATATTAGGATCGATTGTGTAAAAATTTCAGTCAATTTGAATGAACGGAACGAAAATTATGGAATCTTGAAGTTGAGCGTAAAGTCAAAATATGTAGATTATTTCTTAACTTTTATTACACACGTTATAAAAGTGATTCTTTTCCCACTATTCTGTTTTCAAGCTCAACGTCAAGATTCCATAATTTTCGTTCCATTCATTCAAATTGATTGAAATTTTTACACAATCGATCTTAATATATTTTCAATATAATTTGAAAATATTAATGGGAAACATGCATAACACCGATGTAACTATTCTTGATTGCCTACCTACAGGCTGACGATGAACGCTGGAGTGAAGCACTCTTGTAGATTCAATGAAAATAATTATGTTTGCATATTAATAATTCCTTGATATTTCTTGGCTGTTGAATCAAAATTTTGATTTTCTGATTAGTTTTCCTCTTCATCCAAGTGATACTACTTGGAAACATTGTATGTGGCGGTATCACAACCACAGAATATTTCGATTCTGAAGAGAATTTTTGAACCTCCGGACACATAATAAGTAAGCATTTTGTTCGTGGCAACCATCTGTTTTAATGGATTCTGTCAATTCACAATGGAGATAATGCGAAAGTGTTTTTCCTCTTAAAATTAGCTATGAGTTATATTTAGGTTCATTATTATATTGTTTTATTCGGTATTGCTCTACACATTTCCCTTTTCTTTTACAAAACCACACTACTCGTAATAGCTATGGTATACATGGAGCTTGCCTACATGTTAAACAAAATTATTATGTTATCTTTACCTCAGAGGTAGAAGGCCGGAAGTCCGTTTCAATGATTCTGGAGTTGAGCTCAGAAACCAGTAATTCTTCTTTCATCCAATTAGTAATGGTGGCATGAGTCATTTGTATAACAGCATACTTCAGTATAATTAATGTATTGTTGACATCAGTCAAATGGCAAATGATTAGGAGCTTGATTACATCATTCCAAAAATGTGTGCAATGCAAAATCGA
The DNA here is from genome assembly GCA_934045905.1 of Leuctra nigra. NCBI lineage: Eukaryota > Metazoa > Arthropoda > Insecta > Plecoptera > Leuctridae > Leuctra > Leuctra nigra. The sequence continues at coordinate 16,394,201 of OW203765.1, forward strand.
GCAAATTTGCTTGCAGGCATCCACCTATGAGGTTCAGACTTATACTGTGTTTCGTTCTAGCTTAAAATAATTTATGTAATAAGTTATTATAATCTAGGCCTAATGGTTGGGTCACGAGGAACAATTCCTGGATTTTTTAAAACATTTATAGTGAAGCACAAGTTGCATAAGACTTTGACTTCTGAATAGTATGTAAATAGTATGTAATCAGGAGATCAGTTATTATTTTGAAAAACCATTTATATAATTAATTTCATAATTCAAATGTTTAGTCACTTCACATGGTTTTGTTAATTTAGTTATCCTTTCAATAATTTGTGTATAATTCTGTGTCTTTTGTTGGCAACCAACAATTGTTGTTGGCAGAGTTATAAATAAAATATAAATATATATATATATATTTGTTGATGTAGAGTTTCGCAGCCGCTATTTATAAAATTCATATTAAAACGATTTATGCTGCGTATAATGCTTTAATAGCCGACGTTTCGACGTTATATACGTTATATATATATATATATATATATATATATATATTAATAAATACCAACTGCAATGTGAAAAGATTTTCCTCGAGTGGGTAAGTTGCTAACGCAGCTTATATTGGAACACAGCCGCTGCCTCGATAGCTCAGCTGGTAGAGCATCTGACTGGATATCGGAAGGTCGTGGGTTCGAGTCCCACTCGAGGAAAATCTTTTCACATTGCAGTTGGTATTTATTAACATTCACCTAACTGAGGAATTCAGTAAAAATCATATTTCATATATATGAAATTGTGCTATATGAAAGCTATTTATTGTGACAAAAATTTTAATTAATTTAAGTATTTGCTAAATATTTATAACCAACGTGTAGTTTACCAAGAAGAAAACACTTTTTTAAATAGAGAAACACACATTATTTTGTATTGAATATAATTTGTAGCCCCCGCAGGTTGCCCTATAGCGTCATCGATTGAATCAATAAAATATTGCTTACCCATTTACCCGTTGCTTACTCATTGCCAACTGGCCATTGCTATTTGCTACCCAAACCCCTTTACCCATTTGGGTATAGGTAACCTAAATATTAAAAATACACAAAATTGAGTGCTATGTGTTATGGTAAAAGGATTTTTGTGATCAAGAAGCACGAAAGACTGACAAAACAATGATTTTGTGATTGTTATGGTTTAATATTATTTAAATTCTTTCTAGATTTTGAAACTATAAAATACATTTATTATACTACTTGAAATGTATTTTGTAAATATTATGCAATGTGTACTTAGGTGTAATAAATGTCTAATAAATTAATTCATTTACGATTACATATAATTAGTACCTTCTGTTCCAAATATGATCAAATATGATATGAAATTTTCTATTAACATTATCTACAATCTACCTATATTCATACATAAATTTAGTCAAGGACAGGCGCGTAGGCACTACTTTCATCATGAAGGGGGGGGGGGGGGGAGGGTCTGGGAGGCGAAACCACCCTAGCCCCGCGGGGCGTTTTTCTGCATTTATAAAATGTAATAGTGATTCTGGGGCTCTAAAATGCACAAACTGAACAAACAACTCTCCAATTGTTGCTCCTCAGGGCGTTTATTTAGAATGTAAGCAATTTAAAAGTGATTCTGGGATGCTAAGCTGCAACAAATTACAACAAATAACTTTCTATTGTTTCCCAGCAGGGCGATTTTTTTAGAATTTAAACAACTTGTAAATAATTTTGGGACGCTAAACTGAACTTATTGTGGTGAATGGGAGGTCAGACTGTTCGAGTGGAGGGGGATAATTCCCCCCCCCCCCTATTCCTACGCGCCTGATTAATCTACAGTTGAAATATTATCTAATCTAAGATGATACAATTCAATAAACAATTTTTATCACAATTGGATGCGTATGATGCATTCAAACAAGGCAACAAATTCAAATTAAGGTTCAATTAATATTGATATAATTCTAAATTACCTGACTTGACCTGTTGAGAACGCACAACGTTCTATGTTTGTTTGCTTTGTTACACAGGACTTCTGTGCCGTCTTCTTCAAAGAATAATAAAGATATTCTTTATGTAATCCATGAGTCTTTACGTTTAATAATTTTAGCTCTAACGAAGGAGGCCGACATGTAAAGTAAACAATAACAATGTCTACTCAGGTTAATTCCACAACAATTTTAAATTGCTGAACCTTGAAAGCTAAATTTAATATAATTATAAATATAATTTTTGTCCCAAGAAAATTATAAAATATATAGTGGAAAATATTGACGTACACCCTATTTGACATTCACAACAGTTTACTACCATTCACTCTGCACAGCCTAAAAATACTCATACTTTTGAAGAAAATACTCGTCGTAAAGGGTCCACATAGCTTCATAAGTGTTTCGTAACAAAAAAAGCTTCCCTCTCTCTTTCTCAACACTAAACCCCGGTTTTACAATAAATCTAATTAAGAAATAACAATTGATTGATATAACAATGATAATTAATAACTTATTTTCATTCGAATAAACAATAACCTAAGATTCTTTAAACTTGATTTTAAACTCGGGCCCAAAACTAAAACATTGTTGTTAATAAAATATAATCCCCGTCCTCTCTATCCAAAGTCAAAATCATAGTCAATGATGAAATGGTAATATATTAAATCATTGAAGGGGAATGGGGCGATGTCCAGAAAACATCATCTATTGGTCACTTGTAAGGGTCTTATCTCCCAGACCTCAAGCAGGGTACTATTTGATATTTATCTCAACAGATATTAATTTGGAACATCAAAATAAAAAAAATAAAAAACGTAGATTAAATTCCGGGACATATTCTTTAACTTTAAATTATTGACTCGCCTGGAAACCGATTTTCGACCATATGGATTAACACTGCACCGAATCGGATTGCTGCAGAAGCAAGAAAGTTAAAGTTAAAGAAAAGGATGGCTGGAGAAACAGTTACCAATTTACAGAGATCATGAAGAAAATTCATGAAGAATGAGCCACATCCTCTATATTAGAAAGTTCTTATTCCACGCGGAGGGGAGGGGACTAGCTCATCAAGCTCCCAAAACAACTTCTGTGCATCAGATATTAATTCTGGCAGCCCCACAACTTCATTAAGTACTGTTTTCAGTCGACTATCACATTCGCTTCACAACTATCACATCTCCTGCTATTTATTAAACGACAGCTCCGCGTATTGCACCTCCTCGACGATGTCCTCACTCCGTCCAGCTGAAGTCTTCGGCGGCTCCGCTGGACCTGGATGCTGGATGGCCGCGTAGAGCACCTTGTCGTCGACGACGTCCTCACTCCGTCCAGCTGACGACCTCGGCGGCTGCGATGGAGCGGGTTTCTTGACGGACGCGTAGACAACCTTGTCCTCGGACAGCCAGTAGTTGGACGTGTCAGGAGTCACGCTGTTGATCGAAGACCGCTTGGAGGTGTTGGTGAAGATGACAGCCACGGTGTCAGCTGGGCCGCTGTGTTCTGCAGACGACAATTACAGACATGTTGTTCCGATTCTCCAAAAGCCGACCATCACAATGGCGTAGTATTACAGAAGCAGTATTACAGTTAGCAGTATTTTAGAAGCAGTATTACAGGAGCAGTATTACAGAAGTAGTATTTCAGAAGCGGTATTACAGAAGCAGTATTACAGAAGCAGTATATTACAGATGCAGTATTACAGAAGCTGTTTAATCTGACCAGAGCCAGCGATAAGGAAAATAATGTGATAAAAAAATTTAAGTGTAAAATTAATAATTAATGATAGGAAGGGACATAGGAAGTTAAAAATATTCGATCGAACCGACGCTCAAACCCGGGACCTCTCACTTGCCGGGCGAAAGCTCTACCGGCAGCTAGCTGGCCAAGGGGGGAGGGGAAACATTAGATCATTAGACTGCATTAGATACATGTCTCACTGTTTAGGGTTAGAGATCTCCGGGGAGAAAGGAATGAAGATAGGTAATGCTCACTACGAACTGTCATACCCCCGGTGATGATACTGTCACCATGTCTCATTGCACTTGCGTGCGTAACCCTCTTTAACTCGACTTAAAGAAATGCTTTAGCTCGAATATGAAGATACTGGGTGTTATGGTAAACTTCCAGTAGAGTCAAGATGTGCGAAATGAAAAATACACGGCCGACCAAGGGATTCGGACCAGGTACATCTCGGGATTGCGCACTCATTTGCAATGATACATGGTGACAGCATCGTCACTGCTGGTCTGACAGTTCGTAGTGACCAACTATCTTCATTTCATTCTCCTCGGAGATCTCTAACCCTCATCAGTGCGTTGTGTCTAATGTCGTGGTGCTAAGTTGGCAGATCTCTAGCCCGGCAAGTCAGAGATCGACACTTACCTCTAAAACAACATCTTCGTTTCACACGAGCGACGGTCAGAAACACGACGAGCGCGATGAGGAGAAATCCGGCAACAGCGCCTCCGACTGCGGAGTACAGAGTGACGTCATTGGAGTCTGAAAGTGATAAGAACATCGCGTCATTCCAGGATCCAAACCACTTCCAGGGCTATTATTGTGATAAGGTGAGGGTAACCATGTGTAACGGAATGTGAAAGTTAGAAAATATTATTTTAGGAATCATCATCAACGAAGACGTCAACGACGACGATAATTGAATGGTGAAAGATGAATGATGGTGATGATGATGATGATTATGATAGGAATATGATGGTGATGAATAGTTAAGGATGGTCGGTAAAGGAGGGGCCGAGCTGATAAGAAAGAAACCTTGCCAGCATTTGCCACTGGACAGTAGGAAAAGACAGCACCAGGAATCGAACCCAGGACATGCTATGTAAAAGTTCAGAAGCACTGGCTTAGCAGCCATCGTGCTACCCACCATTATGAAATGCACCGAAATAATTGCATAAGAAAAAAATACACATTTTTGTAGGTAGTATCAAAGAATTATCTTTGGTAGTATGTTGCTGTGGTATGGACATATTATGCTGGCTTTCCATGCTCCGTCATATTCCGTCAACGTCCGTCACCGTCCGGCGAAAACGACCACGTGACCCATCTCGACCAATCAGAGCAATCCCCAAAAATATCGGACGGCGAGGGATTGGTCGAGACGGGTCACGTGGTCGTTTTCGTCGGACGCTGACGGACGTTGACGGAAGATGACGGAGCATGGAAAGCCAGCTTTATGCGACGGATGGATCCCGACAGGTGGCCTCAGAGAATGTGAACTGGAGTCCTGTCGGGAGGAGAAAGCGTGGTCGTCCTAAGAGAGCATGGCAAGAGGAGGTGGTTGAGGCGATGAGGAAGGGAGAGCTGCTGGAGGACCAATGGATGGACAGAGAGGCATGGCAGTTGGGGTGCGAGACACAACAGATGCTGTAAACACTAGCGAAATAAAGGTAACCTACAAATAAATAACGAAATAAAATTTTGAAAAGACACACATTTTAAAGAAATGTGTAAACAAAATAACTCGGTCCCAAAGTAGGCACCCAATCTGGTGTCGAAGTAAGATCTTCTGGATATTGAGTTTAATGGCGGCGTTGAATGATCTTGGATCTCGGATAATATTTTAGATTCAGTGAATAGACTATTCAGTTTTAAATAGCTGTATATTATAGAGACACATAATGCAGGATGCATCCCTGTAATGTTGAGCTGGACTAGGTACTAATGTGATGTATACCTAGACTGCGTGAAGACTGGGTTGGAGGTGATGAAGTTCCTTGAGAAGAAGGCGTAGACTGGGAAGTAGTATCTGCAGTGGTTGCCGATGTACGCGGTGCCTGAGAAGTACGCGGTGACGATGTAATTGTCGCTTTCCTAGTGGCTGTGGTAGGCGATGATGTTGTGTGAGGGATCGTTACAGGTTTTGAAGTTGTCGCTGCAATCACATAAAATGCATATGAGCCTCTGTCAATGTAGTCGTCCGTTATAACACATAATCATAAGAAGATCTTTTACTGAAGAGCGAAGAAAATGTATAACCACTATGGTGAGATAACCTACTTTTTCCGTTTATTTTTATTTTATTTTAAGACCACAAATCTAGCTCAATCCGCTATTTGTACATCCAAAAACGGCCAAATGACATAAAAATAAACTAATGTAATCCCCCAAATGACGTCTGATGAAACTATCCTATAGGGACAGGATATTTATCTTCACATATTGTTTTAAATTTCGGCAAATGTTATGAAACTTCCGTTACTTATATTTTTATTAATTCCATAGTTTCCTCCACTTCCGTAACTAATTGTGGCGAAGATGACGTAAGCTGATATGATTCAGATATTGTTATGTAATTGGCTATTAAACTAGCTGAACATCGCTAAATAATATAATTATACAACAACGTAAATAAATAAATGTAACGTACGTTTGTGTACCGGATCAATATGGGAACTTAAGGTCGGTGACGGGCAAAGATGAACCCACTTTAGCATTGCCAGGTATAGGGCGGCCCATGCTAGCGCGGGTTCATCTTTGCCTGTCACCGACCATAGGCATGCTTACTCTGTTTGGTTGTTGCATGTGCAGTTGTAGTTGTAGTTGGACTTGTGGTAGTTGTAGGTCGGGTAGTTGTGGTAGTTGTAGGTCGGGTAGTTGTGGTAGTTGTAGTTGTAGGTGGGGTAGTTGGGGTAGTTGGCGTCCTTGTAGTAGTTTTAGGTGTCGTTGTTGTTGGTTTTGCAGTGGGCGTTGCTGGAACAGAACGAAGTACTTGGAAACTGTAACTGTCAGAACAGATAACGTTTTAGTCGAACTGCAGTGTCATTTATATTTCCATGGGTTGAAGTCGCATTCTACTTGAAAATGATAATTGAAATCGAACATGATACTTTTAACTCCCGAAAAATTACAATTTTATTGTGAGAAATATATTTTGCATTAGTATTGTTATGAACTGGATTTAGTTTCATGTGATTGGATTTCATTACATGGTATTTTGCCAATTTTACCCAGAAATATGTACGAAATTTATATTTGATATTTACGATTGATTACATTTTTTTAAATTTGGGTGTTAAAGACGTGTTTTATATTAGGAGCCGTTGACACCTTTTTAATGTTCTTCAAATATATTTGTGACACCGCTCAGGAACTTACTAAGTATAGGAATATTCTAAGCAATTTACCTACTACTTCCTAAAAGTAAATCTGTGTTTCAAGGAGAATAGCTGTCTGGGAGGATGTCGTGGTCCGAATGAAGAAGAGTAAGGAATAATATCGACCATCAAGATGGGAAAATTGTCCTACTTCGGCCATGTCATGAGGCATGCCATGAGATGTCATGAGACGATGGGAGAATCATCGGTAGAGGGCAATTGTGTTAATATAAGTTGATTGCAGCCAACTTCTATAAACACCTTGGGTAGCGGGAACCTGGAAGTGAAGGCCATCATGAGTGGAGGACTAGCGACAGTGATTTAGACAAACGACAGATTAACTGTTCAGAGTAGCAATTATAGACACGATAGGAATAGCCAACATGCTCGCCAACTTTCGCTGAGAGGACATGATACTACATGAAGAAGATAAATAAAATCATAATTATGTAAGCATTTTGTTATTCAAATACGATATTTAGAAAAAGGGAAGGGGGAGGCTATAGACAGCGAGTTTAGTCAACCGAGGGAGCTGAGTAAATTACAGACAGCGCTACCTAGACTGAGGGAAGGGAAGATTACTTTTGGCAGGACGGCAAAGGCGCTGCAATTGCACCATATGTTTCTGCAAATATTACGCGTTCATCATTTCTTAAAATGTACAAAATTGTGCAAAAAGTATTTCGCAAAAAAAGTAAGATGAAGTTAACAAAATTTCTAAATCAGAACAACAACTATTTCCGAGCTGTTTAGAGATATTTGTGGACATGATTGGTTGCTAGGTCATGGCCAATGAGAGATAAAACAATTAAAGATCTCCTCCCACAAACTTTGCCAAACACTTTCACTAGTGGAGCTAGAGCTAGGGTATGAATTCGCACGGTGCCTAGATGTCCTCGATCAAACGTCTCAATTAATTTTAACATTACAAAATTACGAGCTCTTACTTTTCCCTTCAATCACCAGAGTTATAGAATCAGTCTTGTTGGTCACCACATGCGTGGCAATGCAATCCAGCTTCACATCCTCTCCCACGTGCTCATCTGTCAAGTTGATCTTCAGCATCTGTGTCCTTCCCACAGCCTCCCAGATCCACCGCCATCTTGAGTCATCGACCACCTCCTCGACGTCGTCCACGACTTTGCCGTTGAGCCTCCAGGTTATGTTAGCCTGAGGAACGCTTTCACCAACACTGCAGTTAGCTTCCAGCGTGTCACCGACAATGTACTTTTTCTTTGACGTCTTAATAACAGGTGGTTGTGCGGGCGGACCTGGAGCAAGATTCAGTATACAAATAAGTGTTTGAAATACCTACACAAATAACGTTTCATATAGATAGTCAAGGGAAAACAAATGACAGACAATTGATGTTAATAGGTGACTACAGTTGAATCGGGGTTAAGGTACCGATGCAAGCTATAAATAGAGAGTGGTAATTGGGAAAGTAAAAGGAGTTTGAACAATTCCGTGAATTTCATGAAAACACAGCCTATCATCAAGGTTGTTCACAATCTTATTGCTTAGCGCCATGTCCACTCCTCATTATTGTTGTGTATCTCAACCCCGACTCAACTGTAGCTACATCTATTTAAATCATTTCGTCAGGAGTAGAAGGCTAGAAGTCAATTTTCAATTTTTTTTCGTTTCATACCTTTGGAATGATGTTATTGATTGTAATTTGACTAGTGTCAACAAATACAGTTAAATTGAAGTACTCTCTTACACAATGACTCATGTCATAATTACAAATGTGTTTGGATGAAGATAGAATTACTTGTTTTGAGATCATCTCAAGAATCATTGAAATGGACTTCCGGCCTTCTACCTCTAAGGTACAGACATATCTAAACTCAGTGTACTCATAATTATTGTATTGATGACTTACTACATATTAGATTATAAATGGACACTGAAAATACCTTCCAATGCACATGACAGTCAAACGTAAATGGGGTATGTGAGACCCCAGGGGCCAGATTCACAAAAAGTATTATCTCCTCATACGTACTATCTTTGGTATTATCTTTCATTTAACATGGTGTTTTTGGTATTAACTCAAAAGATAATACGTATGAGCAGATAATACCTTTCGTGAATCCAGCCCCAGGTGACCACTTACTACTCCTCCCTAGTTTGAGATTGTTTATAGCCTTAACTCGAATCTTCTGAGATAAAAACACCAACTGCTTTTTAAGATCTTATTAATACAATTGGAGGTCAATAACTACCTACACTGTTTATAATCTTTCATAGCTGATGCCTTGAGGAGGGATGATGTTTGTATGGATATGTAATTACATCATTCGTGATATTCATCTACACTGAGATCGTGTAACTTTCGTCAATAGTCGATCGAAAACCCTTTGGGGGAAAAATAACAACGACAAGTTATAGTCGATTGAAATGTCGAGTCAATGCAAATCTTTCATAAGAGTTATCGATCGACAGTCGACAAGTTATGATCGCAATGAAAGTCTCTTTTAGCTAAGAACTGGTCGAGATAAACCACGATATATCCGATTCAGAAATGTCGACAGCGGGAACCGAATAAACGCAACCATAGTAGTAAAAATCAGCCCGTCTATGACGCAACTCAAAGAGCGAACCGATGCGTCTCAGCAATGAACAAGTGTGTATTAAAGTTGATCTTACTCTTGACGATGATTGCCGTGCCTCGGATCTCTCGGAATTTGCTTGAGTCAAACTCTCCTTTGCACCAGAGAATACCTGCATCTTCATATGTTGCATTCACAGCTTGAATCCTGCATCCTTTATCATCAATCTTGTCGTAGTAGATTACCCCATGGTCAGAACCTTGACCCACGTTCACCCAAACCGACTTGCGTGGGATGTTGAAGTGACATTGTTTCATGGATTCGTTGGACGAGCAGGTGGCATGTATATCTTCCCCGTGAGACACAATTATATTGTCCATTTGATTGAGACTCAGCGCCTTCCTTGGAATACCTATAGCCATCAATATAAATGAAGGACATTGTGAGAGAATTGCGATTTCAATGGAATGATCTATGCCAACTTTCAGAATTGACGTTCCAAAAACTCCCGTGTAAACTATGAAGTATGGAACTTAATCTTCGCAGTTCGAATGTTTTATCAAGACTGGGTAGAAAGTACATAATTTTAGTATTTAAAAAATACCATTTTAAAACTAGAAGTTCTAAATATTCGAGTCATGCAGTTATTCTCGAATAGAGATTTAGAATGATGAATTTTTCAATCAAATTGTGGTTTCAACATGTTCGGCTGTGTGTTTTATTCCCTACCTTTTCTGTCTTGCACGTGTAGCGTCATGTAGTTGTAAACCCAGTTTCCTCCCTCCACTCGGACTCTGCAGCCCACCACGTACCTCCCATTTGACAAACGAGCAAGTGTCATGCCACATTGCCCTTTACTTGTATCGGTATTGTAAGACCTTGCGGTGACATTCCTGTTTGGTACTTTGTGCCACTCTTTCAAATCTCTGTTTCGAATCAATCCAGTGTCATGATTCATGTCAGAAAGCCACACATTGAACTGACAACTTTTAAGTTTGCTTATAGTTATGTTCGAGCACATGAAGTTTGCAGTCTCATTCGCCAGAATCTTTTCATGCTGAGAACCGATTGATATTCCCAGAGATTGACGAACTGCAAATAAATACATTAAATATAATCAACGATTATCATCCTAAAAAACTAATATGGCACCTTCAAGATATGATTTGGCGCCAATTCTGGTTGAAAAATATTTTGACCTTGTAAGTAAAGAAATATATTATTCATAAAAAAACTAGAAATACATTAGTAAGAATATACACAATATGTATGAAACAAAAATAATGCAATTGCTTAAATATACTTACATTGGAGTGTGAGTAAGAAGAAGCAAGCCAAGTAGAATATCGATACTGTCGATGTCATTTTGCCAGTCAATTTGTTGATAACGAGACAAGGATTTCCTCATGAGATAAAACTTCACCGGCACTCTTGAGGCGTTGGCTGAAATCAACACAGTTAAGTAGCAGTGAGTTACCCCGGTTTAGGAATCTCTGGTGAGTGGATACCAGACAGAGTCGGCTTTTACGGACACAGAGAAAGAAACAAGACTTGGGTCGCTGAACGTCATTTGCTTTCAAATGTATAAATACAAATAAAATGGGTTACATTCTCCTCATGAAATTTATTGGTGAATAGGAAGTTGTCTAATGTCATAAAATATCTAACTGTTTTATTTCCTCATATTCTTTTGGTGTTTTTAATCACGAAATGTCAGTTGTCTATGGTTTATCTAAAGCATCGAAGCACGTTCTGAAAGAATCTGAATCTAAAGAATCTGAATCTGATTCCAAAAGAAGATTCTTTTGAGATTCAGATTCTTGAATATCGAGTGTTTGTTATTTAACAAACTATTATGTTGCCAGAATAAGTGTACATACATCGGGTTTTGGCCTGATAATTGTTATGAACTACTACTAGGAAAACGCTCTGTGTAACGCGTTGATGAGCGAGCACGGATACACGCAACACCTCGAACCGAAATTATGTCTATCGAATGTCATTAAAAGCCAACAATTCTTTAGTTTCGTCACAGACTTGTATAAAAATCTCCAAAATCTCCACAAATATTGGTGCCAATCCTTTATGATTGAACGGTTCCTTGTTAATTTTCAAAAATCACAGGATCTCGTTCAAAAAATATACCTGGGACCACCCATATGATATGATATGTAGTGTGTGTACACAATATCAGATCAATCTGTTGAACGGTCATTATTAGTTTCATATCGTTTAAAACTTTCTGCTCTAACTACCTTGCCTTGAACTGAAGATTCGAAGTCGCCGTGAATTTGACAGCCAACACGCAAAATGTCCCTAAAATGACAAAAACTTTTGAAAATAACGACAGATTAGAGAGAAAATTGGCAAAAATACCTTAAATGTTGGGACAAATGACCATGCGAAGTTTTTAGTTGGTCGGTCAATCGGTTCCAGTTTAAATATTTTCAAAAATCACAGGAAAAATGGTTTCAAATTTGAACCAATTGGAGGATTTGGCTGAATTTTTTTTTGATTTGGTACAATGTTGGTTGCAATGACTTTGCTAAATTTCAAATTGATCGAACCAACCAATCGAAAGATAATTTTTATAAAATTTGAACCAATCACAGGATCTCGTTCAGAAAAGATCCCAGGGATCGCATAGATTACGTTAGTATGTGTACAAAATTTCAGATCGATTGGTTGTGCGGTTTGACCTGGACAGTGAACACAAAAAAAAAAAAAAAAAAAAAAACACACAGAGAAAGTGCCATAAGTGTACCGTGGTGACGCTCGCTACGCTCGCTCAATTATCTACAAGATTATCACTAGGAAGGAAGGAAGTACGGACGCAGACAGTATCTTCGCCACATGGCTACGACGGAAGGGGGGGGGGGGGTTAAAACTATGACATTTAGATTCAATGCTGAAGTGAACATTTTAATGAATCAGGAGGAAGTTCTGTGCATAATTCCAAATCTGGGCCCGGATGCTTTTCACTCTGGCCCCGTATTCATAAAGTTTTTCCCCAGGGGGAATTGATCGTTTACTCCACTTTGGTGTATCTAATAAACACCAAAGTGAAATAAGGGGTTTTATTTTTTAATCTCCGGGGGAAAAAGCTTTGTGAATCCGAGCACTGATGAGCTATCACATGAAGTTTGGGGAGAACAGCATTTATACCATTGTAAACGAATTTTTACCCTTAAATTATCTCGTTTTGTTAGTAAGTGCGGCTAGACTGATGATTAGCCTCTGTTAAGCTATAAATAATACCTATAGCTCATTGCAAGCGGATTTGCTTACCGATTGCAGTTCATAGAATCAGGCCTTTTCGGAGTAGATATGTACATCTGTACCTCAGAGGTAGAAGGCCCGATGTCTCTTTCCTCAATTTTACGTCATTTTTGGAATCCTGTAATCTCTATCAATTGAAGTTAGGTATTCTCCTTCACAATGACTCATGTTACTATTACAAATATGATTAATGAAGGAAAAATTACTGGATTATAAGCTCTCCTCAAAGATCACTGAAATGGACATCGGGCCATCTTCCTCTGAGGTACAGAAACTCTCTTCAACTGTGTTGCAATTTTTTAATCTATGGAATCTGTTTATAATCTATTATCCCCCCGTGCCGGTACGCGAACATGGAGAGAATAGGTGCGTATAAGTCCAGCTCCGACCAGATAACATGAACTCACTATCTACAAGATTCAGCTCATAGAGGAAGGAAGTGAATAAGTTCTATTTATAGTGCCACATTGCCAGATCAAAGCGGATTTTAAACCATATTAAAGCAAGACGAACTTATATAATATAAATCAAGACAAAATCACCACAGTGAAATCTGTGTTAAAAGAATACAATCAAATGTTGGGAGGGATTGAATCCGTGGGATTGAATAATATACTGATCAAGCATTGTTTTCGATCTTCATCATAATATTTGGTCAATCCATTTCTGGGTCTTTTTTCCGAGATAAATTGAGTTAAATATCGCTTGTCTCTCCAAGTTATCTGATGGTGGTCAAGTATAATATCTCACTTTTAGGTTACTAATGATTTTTTTGGGTAAAAGATTGGAACAAAAAACTTATTTTCTGGTACACATTAAATGGAAAGGAAAAGAAACAATAGAATCGTGTGCTGGTTTAAAAGTTAGAACCCAAACAATTTAAATATTTTGTGCAGAAAACATTACTTTTATCAGCACTTTCTTAGTCTTCTTTTATACCTTCGCATACACTTATAATCCAATAGTAATATTCATTTACAGGTTCTCATTTTGAGGCGTGGTATATTTTAACTTTGTACAAAAAAACTTATTTACTTTCCCAGTCAATTTAAACGATCGCTCTAATATCTTTAAAAAATTCACTTAGACTCAAAAGGGTCCGATTTTAAAAAAGATCAGAACTTTTGTGAAATATTTGACCTCCTTTCTCGCTATTATTGAAACTTAGACAAGTTTTCCAAAAACAATTTCCTTATTCCAAATATCTTCCTCCTTACATTTAGTAGAAATCAGTGGATCGATCTATCCGTTACAATTCTCAACAAATCAGTTTGTAGGTATAAATATCGTCCTGATTCTATAAGGACGATTTCCTTACCTTCATTCTGCACACAATTTAATCACAACACTAAGATCACATAACACTTCTACACTCCAATCGCTTCTCTCCTTCACTGCACTTCTGTTCACTCCAAACTGCCAGCAAGTGTGCGACATGTTCCAGCCAATCAGAGCTCGTCTGCGACAACCAGCAGTCAATCACAGCCCTGATATCCCAGCAGTTGATAGCAGAAGTGAGTCAGAGCTGGTCAGGAAGTCTTGGAAGGATGTGATATGGTCACGTGGTATTGGTTACCACTGGAGATTAGAAGTGGGAGCAGCACTCGTTTACAGGGGGGGGGGGGGGGGGCAGTTCAGGACAGAACCAAAATAAATTTTAAGGTGGGATGCCCAAGTTGATTTTTCCCAAAATATTTTTTGTTGAAATTAACAATTTTTATTAATTTTTTCCTCATTTCAACTATATTTTTATGTAAAAGTTTCATCAGATGTCTTGTAACATTCAACTCTCGACTTATATTGAGTTTTCAATATGATGTCTTCAGAATATGAGGAGATTTTAGCACAGGAGGTAAAGGAAAATTATTAACAGTTTGGCGTCTAACTTTTAAAAACGTACGGCTATGCACTTAATATTAGTTTTTGGAAAAAAATTATAGGCGAAAAATAGTTTAAAATTCTAATGTTACTAAGAAAATTACTGTGATTTTTCGACTTGCCATGTTAAAGATAGGGCTAACTCAAATGTATAAAGTGATATATCTTGGAAATTAGTTTTTGTTACCCCACTTTTTCTTGCGTATATGGTGCACCAGGAAAAGCATATTTGTTCATCGGAGACCTCTACTTGGGCATCCCCCCTTAAAACTAGCGATTCATGATACTCGAAAGTGAAAGGTTCAAGTTTTAAAAAATTACTCACATTATTTACCAAAGATTGTTATTTTTGGGTGGGGGGGGGGGGGGGGGGAGCATAACTATTTTACTTGGAAAACGCTCTGCGTAGTGCGTTGATGCAGGAGCCTTCGTATAGCATTCGAATTTGTACACGTGTGAAAGTAGCAGCTCTATAGGTCATGAAAATCTAGACGATAATTTGAGTCAAAGGATCGGTGATAATTGATTTGTCTTGGTATTTATTTCAATAAATTTGACAAATATTTCAAAACAAGCTTTAAAAATACTTAAAATGTCAAGAAAACTTGAAGTTCTGGACAGATTCGTCTGAAAATGTTTGCCAGGCGATATATCCCCTGATATTGTCCGAATATGATTGAAGAGTTCGGTGTTGAGGGACATGTTGAGGGACAATGTTGAGTGATGTTGAGGAACAAGTTGAATGGTTATATAAACTATAAATGCCCAACGACACGGCTAAATACGACACGGTTACCCTACAAGTTTAAAATTCACTTGCAATCAAAAACAGTGATCTATACTCGTGAATGCGCAAGTTTTGTCTCGCTCTTGAGTTGCTCTCTAAATGACCACTGTTCGATTCTGGCCGTATTTCTTGGTTAACTCTTTAGTTCCCTTTCAGCCCAAAGGCAAATGCTAGGAAGGTTCCCTACTGATCGGCCACGACCGCCTCCTTCTTACCAGGGCCGTATTATCCATTAGGCAATTATGAGAGGTAGGGCCTGCTAAGCTTTTGGTGCCTACGAAAGGCCCACTTTAATAAAAGCCCACTTCAATTAATAATTATTTTTCAATTCAATTCGTATCAATTGAATTATTGAAAGTTTGTTTTAAAATTGTGTAAAAATCGCGTAGAAATGCACCAGATACAGTCCAGAAAATTTAAATTCCCGGGCTATGCCGGGGCAATTTCGGGGCTATCCCGGGGCAATGTTCCAGTTTGTTTTCCAGTTTCCACTAGAAACTTTTCCACTGTTCCACTTTTATCTTTTTTCCAATTTTTCCACTTTTCAACTTTTCCACTGGAAACTTTTCCAAAATTTTCCACTGGTTTCCACTGGTTCCAGTTTCCAGTTCCAGTTTGTCCACCAGTTTGTATCTGGTGCAGTTACCCGCATGTAACTGGTGGGTTGGTGGGGAGCCTTCGCCCTAGACACCCAATTGTTTCCTTCAACAAAACCTTTTTCCCTAAAGATCCTTGATCGTCTCACCGATTTTTATTTTTACAAATTAACTACTAAAAAAAAAAGTACGGCCCTGCTTCCCACCGTCCATCTTGAGTAACTATTCAATCCTCATTATCCATTTCCCCATCATCATCATAATAATTCATCCACCACCATAAGCCTAGTCGCAGAACACCACATCCGTGTAAATGTGTCCTCTGCAGTATCAGCTAGCCTAGACAAACTTTTGGTCCCAATGACCGGGCAAAATTGTAATTTCTTCGGTCCAACATTCAACGGCGTGTTTTTCTCTTTTCAACCAATCAGAGGATAATGCTAAACAAAAAATATGAGAGGCCGTTCTTACGACATTAGTGAGTGTGCAAAATTTAAGATCTACTGTTTGGAACAGTGCGACCTGGGTATTGCCTACAAAAAATGAAGCATATAAGGCGACTGAGTACTTTGGGTATTAGTAACGCTCGTTTAAAATTATAAAAATTACTTTGGAACCACAGAGATTACAGTGATGGTCATCAGTTATTGTTTCGGTTAGTTCGCGTGTGTCCGAAGACCCGATAATGTTTCAAGGTTTGAAGTTTAAAGTCGGCCGGTGTTCGAATTTCTTATCAGCTACCTATTCTTGGTAATAATTCGTTTTATATGTAAATTGCCTACATCGCTATCGCCTTTTGAGCGTAACCACAGGCAAGAGACAGTAGTGATTCAAAGTTGAAGTTGTGTTCCCGTTTTGCTGGTTCATCAATTATTATTGTCACCATCCGGTATGTAGGTTATGAAAAATAAGCAATAATTTTGTTTTTAATAATTTTGAGTACCTATTCCCACAAATAAGTGATATTTGATGGAGCCACTTCTGGCAAGATGGCTACTATCAGGTCCACATATTAATTTGTTTGTTTTTACATTTCGTGTTTCCATAAAGCAGTGAAAAAACAAAAACAAATGAAATTGATATTTAGCTATAATTTTACATTCTTGGCCATAACAAACAACTATATCAAATATTTGTATTTATATTTATGCAAATGCGCCCTTGATAGCCGCCAATAACCTAGTACCACAAAATCCACCAGAGGTCAGTTGTGTTCCTTATTTTCTCGAATAGCGTGTCGTTAAGTCTAAACTTCCCATATCACACCGAACAAGTTGTACCGATCAATCTGAAATTTTGCACACAGACTAATGTCATTATGAGGGGTTACAATTACAATGATTGCACATTTGAATATAAAAAGGATACCTACCTATTTAGATAGGTATTATGTGTATTGCTTTCAAGAGCGTATCCAGGATGTAATTGCGGGGGGGGGGGGGGGGGATAGGGAAAATAGGGGGTTCGGGGGAGCAGCCTCAGAGAAAATTTTGGACTATAAGGTCATTCGCTTAGGTGCAATTTTGAATCGCAGTGTAGAGCTATTTTGGGGAATTATAAATTACAAAATATCCACAAATTGGTTTAAGAGGTTTATAGGAAAATATAATAGGTAAACTTATAAGGCTGGGTAGGACCAAAATTGGATTAAGTTAGTTATCGATAGTAAGTGGAAGTTAGTGAATCCCATTGGCTGTGGAATTCGCGCCAACTGGATTCATTGGTTAACTGCTCACTAACTATCGATAGTTAGCTAATCCAAAGTTGGTCCAACCCAGCCTAAGGATATGCATGTCCGGGCGCATAGCCCTAGAAAAAGTTTTGTTATTTTAACTCAAATCTAACCATTTTGGGACTTTTTTGACATGATCTGTCTATTTTTAAGTGTTTTTTTCACATATTATTTCGATGTGCTTATTTCTTTTTAGATGCATTACCCTGATTTGCCCCCTTCCGTCCTCCCCCCTGAATACGCCCTTGATTGATTTTATGTAGATTTGAACAAAATTATATTATGTAGAAAGGACCAAAGTTATAGTCCGAGGGAGTGATACTTCTCTCATTGGTCCGTGTCATTACTGACACATTACTTTATTTATTTAATTGTTATTTATTTCAGGCCCTCAACAGATGTCCGACTTCACGATGCCAAAGCCTCTTCGGGCCCAGAAAGTCTTCCTCGTAATCTTTGCGAGCGCCATCTTCACGATGATCACGATCTACTTCTCACTGGAACCAAAACGCAACACCCATGACAACACCAATCCCTTCAGCTTCAAACGTCCAGTTCGCTTTAATTACATTGTAACAACTGAATCGACAGATGCCGCTTCTTCCACAGAAGGGGCAAACCACAGGATGCAAAATGTCGGTGGAAAGGAGGCAGTTAGAAAGTTAGATAAGAAAGGTGACCATAAACGTACAGGGATGAAGAAAACGGTAGGTAAGGAATACAAAGTAGATGACAAAGTTTCCACAGTACACTTCATCGATAATGACGAAGATGGTTTGTATGGGGAGGATGTCGTCGGCGATAAAGCGATATTTAGATATTTATTTAAGAAAGGTGACCAAATACAAATAGATAAGAAGAAAACGGTAGATGAGAAAGACAAAGATGGTGACAACTTAGACAATTTTACAGCACACTTCATAGACAATGACGCTTTGTATGAGGAAGAAGTTAGGTTACAAAGTGTTGACGAAAAGGAGATAGTTAATGATAAGGAAGTTGACCAAATACGTGAAGTGAAGGAGAAAACGGTAGACAAATATGACGACAAATTAGCCAACTCCACAGCACACTTCATCGACAATGACGCTTTGTATGAGGAAGAAGTTAGGATGCAAAGTGTTGACGAAAAGGAGATAGTTAATGATAAAAAGGGTGACCAAATACGAATAGATAAGAAGAAAACGGTATTTGAGATAGACAAAAATGACGACAAATTAGCCAATTCCACAGTACACTTCATCGACAATGACGCTTTGTATGAGGAAGAAGTTAGGGTGCAAAGTGTTGACGAAAAGGAGATCGTTCATGATAAGGAAGGTGGCCAAATACGTGAAGTGAAGGAGAAAACAGTAGACATGGACGGCGTAGTAAATATCATCAATAAATATCCAGTTCGAGGCGAGAACAACATATTCTTCGTGGAGACAAGATGCGCTGTGTGGAACTCAACTCTGTCCCCGCCACAGCTTCTGTTGTCTCTGCAATCAACCTGCGCCATCGAGTCAGCCGCACGAGCGAACCCCACCTCCAACGTCTACCTCTACCACACCTGTCCGCTGGATGTCGACAGTCTGACGAGGTCCTCCAGGCACGTCCAGGACCTCGTGCAGCTGCCCAACGTCCACGTCTGGCACCAGAGTGTGGCCAGCTTGTTCCAGGACACGCCGCTGGAGGAGCTGTATCGCTCCGGGAGAATGGCGGAGTCGAAGTATCCGCTGGAGCATGCCAGTGACGTGCTGCGATATCTGGTGCTCTGGAAGTATGGAGGAGTTTACCTGGACATGGACATGATTGTTATGAAGTAAGATGCTTGTTTTTTGACGCGTTTGAAGATGACTTCTTTTTACTATTGTTTGAGACCTATTGTAAATTTCAAGTACTAAAAAGTCCGTAAATTAGAGATAACATAGATTGCTTGCAAAATTCGAAGTCCTTTTCAAAACTTGATTATACCGACGAAAACACACAGCGGTGAACGCAGATGGCGAGCATGTGGGGTTGGAGTGTTTGGTTATAAGAACCAACCAACTACCTTACACATAAAAATTATTTCTCAACCAAATTTGACGGTAATTCGAGCTCCAACTTAGCAATTAACTGTCAATTATGCTGACCGTGGGTGTACCTTGGCCAAACTAAAAACGGTATACGACAAAAACGGATCGGTCGATCAAGATTTGATGACATAATACGATAAAGTCTATGCTAACGTGTCATCTAAGCGTTAGATCTCTGGATTTCGTGGAACTCTGATTTCATTGATAATAACAAGCATTTATTGTCAAGAACCTGACCAGCAACCAATCCGTTTCGTTCAATACCGTTTTTACTTTTGCCAAGTGTACCTATTAGAGCTCGGTCTTTAGAAATGACCGTGAAGCTCTGATAGATGTTTAAATGATCAGTCTGATGTGCCTTTTTATTTTAGCTTCGTACTTTGTGTCTTGTTAAATATGCGCCGGTTTAGCATCAAAACGCTCAAAACTATTTAAGTACTCATTCGAGACGAAATCAGCCGATTATTTATTTTTTTTAACTTTATACAAACGTGTTTTTCGTACATATTTTTTTTTAATTCACGTGATGAATTGACTAATTTTTTTAATATCATTACTTTACAGTGCCGAATTTTAAGTTAATTTTAATTAGCAATTTTTTTTTGTTTTAGCTTTTTGTTAATTTTTAGATTTTTCTTTCACTCGAAGTGTTATGTTATCCCCACCAGGTCCTTCAGCGATCTCCCTGCCAACTGGGCTTGCTACGAGGTGGAGGACTGGATGGGGAGCGCAGCGCTGGCCATGTCAGCTGACGGCGTGGGAAAGAAGATGGCCGACATGTGCGTGGAAGAGCTGCGCACCAACTTCACTGGGGACACGTGGAACAACAACGGACCGGGTGTCATCACGCGCATGCTCGGAGAACTGTGCAACTACACAAGTGTAAGTAGGACATATTTGCGTTTCATGTGTTCCTGATTTCAAAAATAAGTGTTTAAATTTGACTAAAAATGCCTTTTCTAATTTTTTAGGAATTCAGTCCTTTTCGTAAGGCATTTTTGTCCTTTTTTAAATTATTGTGGAAAATAATATGAAATGATTGTCGCAGTTACAACAATTTTATGAATTTCCATCCACGATTTGGATGGCCATCAACAATTGAAACTTGATACATAGACACATTCATACAATAATTTAAGTTATTTTAATATATTACTCCAGTCCAACTCCTAAACCGATAAATCGAATAATATGTTGACGAATATTATAAGATAACATAAACTTTCATTGGTCCCTTTTCGGGATTTTGTGGTCTCTTTTTAATAGTTTTAAGGTACTATTTGCCTGCCCTTTTAGACGTTTCATAGATCCTAAACATCCTAGCCCTCTCATGTCACTATATACTACAAATACGATTGGATGAAGTCAGAATTACTGGTTTTGAGCTCGTCAAGATTGAGATTTACTTCGGTCCTTCTGCCTCTGACATACAGTCTGTTTCCCAGGTTGAGACCATGATCATGAACAGCAATGACCCCGACAACTGTCAGGGCTTCACAGCGCTACCCTCCGAGGTCTTCTTCCCGATCATGTACACTTGGGAGGATTTGTTCGACGAGCAGAACAGCGACGCGGTGATGACGTCGTTGGAGCCTGCGCACGCCGTGCACTTGTGGAACGCGTTGATGAAGGACAAGAGTGTGACGATGTACGAGGAGGGCTCCAGACAGCCCATGGTGCTGTTGCGGCAGAAGTTCTGTCCGGGGCTGTACATGGGGTCCTGATAGATCTTCGCCCTTATCGACATCAAGCACTAAGGGCGATTTCCTGGTGAATTAGTAATGGAATTTCGACCTTACGGGTATTCGCAATGAGGGTTAAAGGTGATTACGACATATTGTTGTGATTATATTGAGCATTGGACATTCAAGGACGTGGGTTCGAATCCCACAGGTGGCAAATCTTTTCAATTTGCAGTTGGTATTAAATATCAGCATATCTTTGGTCACCGTATACCCTACATAAAAACAGAAGATTAGGTAATACTGTCATGTCAAGAACCAATGATATTTCTAGAATGACCACTGAGAAAGGACGTATTCAGGCCCCCCCCCCCCTGGTTAGAATTGAGTTAAAATTCCAAACATTTTCCGAGGCTATGCGCCCGGACTTGCATATCCTAACAAGTTCAATAAATACCTGTTTTTTAAAACTCTTATACCAATTTTTGTATATTGTGTAATTTATCGTTCCCGAAAATACGATTCAACATCCCACTGCAATTCAAAAATTGCACCTAAACAAATGACCTTGATCCAAAATATTCTAGGGGGCTGCTCCTTTCTTCCACTGTGTTTTTTAAAAATATTAGTAATGTCCCCCCCCCCCCCCCCCCCCCCCGAAATTTCAAATTTCATCATCAATACGCCCTTGCCACTGAGTAACTGTTAACATTAACAACTGATTTAACAGAGAATTGAGACACCGGCCATTAAGTAATGTGACATTAAGGAAGCTTCTCGGCAGAAATATTGCCAACGCCCATGTCAGGAGAATCGTTCGAAGCGTTGGCGGTTCGATTAGAGATAAACAGTCGGATGTTAGTACATTGTGTAAAGTTTTGAAACATGGTCTTTAGATTAGATCAGAAGTTTTGCTACTTTTTATCATCTGTGGTTTTCCTCTATATTTTTTATTTTAATTATCTCTACATTTTGTCGCCTGTTTATCTATTGTGCCCCAGGGGCCCGAACGCAGGGGCCAGGACATATGGGGTCAGGGCCCAGGTAACAGAGAACCGTAAGGGAACCTGTCAGAAGCTGAACATCTGTGGTAACTTATAAAGCTTTATTTTGGGTACTCAAGGATTTCTTTAGAATTATAATGAAATCCATTGATTCATTTCTAAGTTACGGGAAAACATCAAGAAATCAAGTATTCAAGAAATCCAGAGTATGGTTGCACGTTTAAAAAATGGAATTAACACCAATGCATGGAAGTTGTTTTAATGTATGATTTAAAATAAGAGCGAACAAGACGTATAATGTTTCGTTAACTTTTCATAGAAATTAAGAAAATTACTAAATTTTATATGTTTGTTGAAATAGGTCACAAAATTTCCAGTGTTTGACGAAATTTCAAACATATTCCAAGTACCTATATACCTAACGTGCTTGGACTTGGGGATAGGAAGGTACTTTTGGAATGATCTCTCTTCCATTCTAGAGAACTTTGGTAAGAATGAAGTATAATAATTAAACGTTTTATATCCAAGAATTTTTAAAAATCAATTTATAAAAATTGGGAGTAAGTATAGTTATAATACATTTATAATTGTTGCTTCATTCTTACGTTACATATTTTAATTGTGTTTTATAATTTTATCGTAAATGTGATATTTTATTTTAATAAAAAAAATATTGAAAGGTTTTAAAATAAATTGCTGTGGGTAAACTCAACAAAATATAATCGGTATTCAAAAGAAACTAATTGGATGAAAAAGATTTGATGACATCTCTGATGAAGTATGTATAGTCACATCATGTAAAACTCAAGCAGGTGAGCTCTGGTTTCATTGACAATAACAAGAATTGATTGTCAAGGAACCTGAAAAGCAGCCAATCCGTTTCGTTCAAATACCTTTTTATTTTATGTTTTGTTGAGTGCACAATGTACACTCAGACTAATTACAAACGGTACTTTGCACAAAACGGATTGGCTGCTGGTCAGGTTCCTTGACAATCAATCTTTGTTATTATTATTATCAATGAAATCATAGCTCATCTACTATAGATAGATGATGCGCTTGCGCAGACTTCATTTATTGATGCCATCAAACCTTTATCAGCCAATCTTTTTCATTGGAGGTACTGTTTATTATTTATTCGAGTGTACATTTTTTAGTGAACTTGGCAGAGACTTATTTTCGGGATAAGAGTCGGTTGCACTTGAAGGTAAACATTGAACAATGTCTACTTATAGACTGCAGCCGCTCTAATACTAAATTATTTGATACGTCTATAATTTAAATTATATCATTATCTTCATACTTCCGAATTGTGAGACGGAGACAATATTACCATATAAAATGAAATGCGATTGTGTTATCACTGTAGTACAAGCCCTTGCTCGCTAGATGTCGCCACCGTGTACTTCTAGCAGCGCTGAGGGAGAGGTTCCATGAAGCGACGCCAGGCGCCGTATTTTACCGTCGGTTTGCGACGGCAGACGATTCACTAGTTGCTCGCTAGATGGAGTTGGTAGTACGGTTTTCACATGCCTACAATCTGGCGCTATTTTCAAAAAGAAATTTGTACCACTCGTATAAATAGATATTGAAAACATTCATGTTTCCGATATCGATGAACTAAAAAATATTCTTGTTTAATAAATAACAATTACTACCTAGTTCATATTTTTCCCAGCCTGATAAAACTATTTCATTATTGAGACCGACCTAGAATGAGAATGAGAAATCCATCATTGTTGTCAGTGCCACCATCTTGACGGCACCGAATAGCTGTCATTAAGTGCTTTTTTGCTGATACTTGATAGCTTTATCAAAACCCTGGGCAACTGTATGCTCCAGAGACATTTTTATTATGAAGAGGAATCACTCACTTTACAAAAAAATATATCATTTATTTCCATTTATGAGAAACGTGCCACCGTAATGTCCTCGATGATTTTTTTACATTGCTGATATAAAACAATAGAATTTCGTGCAAGCTATGAATTGGCAACTTGATGAAAGCATTTGGTATTAATATGATCAACTTTGTTAACTTTGTCGATAAACTTTGTTATTCCATCATGAATGATGGTCTATTTTTCAATGTGGAATTAGGAATTCAAAATTAAAGTATCGACGGTTCGTCAGAGCGTTTTTTTTTTTGTCTTCCCACTAAATAATTTTAAAAAATCTGTTAGTAACGACCCATAACAGCCCATTAGACTAAATAATGCCGCACACTGGAGTTCATTATGACCTCTGGTGCGACCTCAAAGTGTTATACGATTATTTTAAAATTGTCGACGAAAAATATCGTATTTAACACTTTGATCAGTGTTAACACTCATCACTTGATCAGTGTTAAGATCACTTTAACACTTTAACACTTTGAACGCTTCCGTTTGCCTCTTAATATATTGAATTGTTTATATCTGGATCATTATAAGTTCTCGAATTGTGTGTAGGAAGTTTTGACGCGTATCTGAAAGGTTTAGAAAATGTTATCATTTCAGGAAACGTAAAACTTTATTCATATTTAATTATATTTTATAATTTTCACCAATCATTTAAGACTGTTTTTTATAGGTCGTGCTTTAGAATTGTACATTCAAAGATACTTCAGTGTCAATTACAATAACACCGAAATTACACCATCTCTTCGATTGGTCCGTCTTCCATGTGGATAGACAGCCAATCAAATTGCCGTGATTAATTAATTAATAATTAGTGTATACAAAATCGTGACAAATAGTTCAACAATCGATACAATATACTACATGTTTAACTTATTTATTCATTTAGAATTCTGTGCAAGTCAACAATAACTTCAAGTTTTGTCCACCACTCTCACGTCCGCAAAGGCAAGTCTTCGTAACAAAACAAGTTTTGCTTCACTTTTTGTCCGACAACAAACTTCAGAGTTTTTAAATCAATTGACACTTTGACTTTGAGGGGACAACAAATTAGGAGTCGTAAGAACATTCTGTTTTCTGGAGAGTAAAATTGTATTTGGTTCAAAAAAATATTATAAAAAGATTATGATGATGATGATCCAGAAATTTAGTTTCGGGGAAATTTAAATTAATTATTGAGTCTAAGTGTCGAGAGCTTTAGTCTGTTTGTTAGAGTTTTTCACGACATTTACACTGGCGTCGTTCTTCTCAAAGTGTCCATCGCGTAATCTTTCCTCCTCTCCTCTCTCGGAGGCTGCTCGTCCATGTCAAACGTCACAAACTCGTGCTCATGCGGCGAATAATCGTCGACGCCCTCCTCACAGCTGTTAATGTCCGCCGTCGTCGACACAGTGTTCGTCGTCGCGTCCCTCGGGAACGACCTCCTCGGATGCACCTCCGTCGGCGTCGCCTCGCAGTCCTGATCGCCGTGATGGTAGTAATGCTGGTGGTACGACGACGTCGTCGGGTAGAAGTCGTACTTGGAGTTCGAGATCGTGTTCGGATGCCTGTGCGGACACGGGGACGCCTCCAGGCTCCCGTTGTCGACGGAGTTGTCGAGATAATACCGGCGCTGCTGGATGTTCGGGGACATGTACCCGGTGCGACGGTACTGGTTGTACAACTGGGGATGACGGCGACACGGGAACAGTCCCGGAGTGTGGTCGACGTGGTGGTCGAGCAGCGTGGAGCTCGACGAACTCATCTTGCGTCGATGCAGATGGAGTTCGCGACTCTTGCGACGCCACTCCTTCTGGTGCCAGTAGATGTAGAGGAAGATTGCGCAGATGCCGGCGATCTCGCTGCTCATGAAGCCGCTCACGATCAGGATGAAACTGAAGCCGTAGCGGTAGATAAAGATCGGGTCCTCGAGAGCGGAACGTGGTCGGAGTTTGTTGCCGACTTCTGCCTTGAAGATGGAGATGTACATGACGAGGCCGATCAGCATGAGGAGGCCTGAGAGAGAGAGACAAGATAGCGTCAGCAGGAGGAATGACAGAGACAGAGAGAGTGCCAGCAGGAGAGTGAGAGAGACGAAGTGTGAGTGAGGACCCTAGTTACAGAAGTACAACTAACCTCTATACTACACTCAACAAAACATAAATACCTAGTATCTATTAAACGAAACGGATAGCTTCTTATCAGGTTCCTTGACAATCAATCCGTGTTATTATCAATTCAATCAGGTGGATGACGAGTCAACATAGATTTCATAGCATGATGCCATCATGGGCGTCCACAAGGGGGGGGGGACAAGGGGGGAGGGCAAGGGGGGGGGGGGGCGCTTGCCCCCCTCCCCTGGATTGAGTAAAACATATTTTTTGTGGCGTTTTACATACCTACCACCTATAGTTTTATTTTGTAATAAAAATACTTAGTCATTTCACAGTGTCAAAAATCCAAAAATGCCCTGCATGGCAAGGTGGGGAGCGCTTGAGCCCTCCATCACCCCAAAAGTGTCATAGATACCTATTTTAAAAAAATATTTAATAGGTACCTATTTCAACAAAACAACCTCATAACGTATCAAAATTGATTTCGAAGTGTTCAAAATCTAATAAAAACCCTTGGGGGCAGGGTGGGGGCGCGCCCCGCACACCCCCTTATCCCAGGGAAAATTTGTTTTCCTTGCCTTGCCCCCCTCTGACAGAAATCCTGTGGACAACCATGGATGCCACCACATCTTTATTAACCGATCAGTTTCGTTCGCTGGAATACCGTTATTACGTTGAACATGTAACTATAGGAAAACGCTCTGTCTTACGCGTTAATGAGCAAGCATCGAAACGAGCAACATCTCCATCCATGCTAATTCATGCGTTTGCAAGTTTCTGCTCAAATGTAGTAACCAACGAGCTAACTGCCATTAGCTGGTTTATCGATGTGGCCCCCTAAATTTCGTTTCAATAGTTGAAGATGTCTTACTCTTAACCTTACAAGTGAACCCTTTACCTTTGTGTCGCTGCTGTCACTGTTCATGCTGCTTGATGTTTTCTCGTGCAAGATGGCATCACTAGAACGCATGCACGGCGAAGTACAAGATGCCAGCACAAGTGAACCCTTTACCTTTGTGTCCTGCTGTGACTGATCATGCTGCTAGATGTTGTCTCGTGCAAGATGGCATCACTAGAACGCATGCACGGCGAAGTACAAGATGCCAGCACAAGTGAACGCTTTACCTTTGTGTCGCTGCTGTGACTGATCATGCTGCTAGATGTTGTCTCGTGCAAGATGGCATCACTAGAACGCATGCACGGCGAAGTACAAGATGCCAGCACAAGTGAACCCTTTACCTTTGTGTCGCTGCTGTCACTGATCATGCTGCTAGATGTTGTCTCGTGCAAGATGGCATCACTAGAACGCATGCACGGCGAAGTACAAGATGCCAGCACAAGTGAACCCTTTACCTTTGTGTCGCTGCTGTCACTGATCATGCTGCTAGATGTTGTCTCGTGCAAGATGGCATCACTAGAACGCATGCACGGCGAAGTACAAGATGCCAGCACAAGTGAACCCTTTACCTTTGTGTCGCTGCTGTGACTGATCATGCTGCTAGATGTTGTCTCGTGCAAGATGGCATCACTAGAACGCATGCACGGCGAAGTACAAGATGCCAGCACAAGTGAACGCTTTACCTTTGTGTCGCTGCTGTGACTGATCATGCTGCTAGATGTTGTCTCGTGCATGATGGCATCACTAGAACGCATGCACGGCGAAGTACAAGATGCCAGCACAAGTGAACGCTTTACCTTTGTGTCGCTGCTGTGACTGATCATGCTGCTAGATGTTGTCTCGTGCAAGATGGCATCACTAGAACGCATGCACGGCGAAGTACAAGATGCCAGCACAAGTGAACGCTTTACCTTTGTGTCGCTGCTGTCACTGATCATGCTGCTAGATGTTGTCTCGTGCAAGATGGCATCACTAGAACGCATGCACGGCGAAGTACAAGATGCCAGCACAAGTGAACGCTTTACCTTTGTGTCGCTGCTGTCACTGATCATGCTGCTAGATGTTGTCTCGTGCAAGATGGCATCACTAGAACGCATGCACGGCGAAGTACAAGATGCCAGCACAAGTGAACGCTTTACCTTTGTGTCGCTGCTGTCACTGATCATGCTGCTAGATGTTGTCTCGTGCAAGATGGCATCACTAGAACGCATGCACGGCGAAGTACAAGATGCCAGCACAAGTGAACCCTTTACCTTTGTGTCGCTGCTGTGACTGATCATGCTGCTAGATGTTGTCTCGTGCAAGATGGCATCACTAGAACGCATGCACGGCGAAGTACAAGATGCCAGCACAAGTGAACGCTTTACCTTTGTGTCGCTGCTGTGACTGATCATGCTGCTAGATGTTGTCTCGTGCAAGATGGCATCACTAGAACGCATGCACGGCGAAGTACAAGATGCCAGCACAAGTGAACCCTTTACCTTTGTGTCGCTGCTGTTACTGATCATGCTGCTAGATGTTGTCTCGTGCAAGATGGCATCACTAGAACGCATGCACGGCGAAGTACAAGATGCCAGCACAAGTGAACCCTTTACCTTTGTGTCCTGCTGTGACTGATCATGCTGCTAGATGTTGTCTCGTGCAAGATGGCATCACTAGAACGCATGCACGGCGAAGTACAAGATGCCAGCACAAGTGAACCCTTTACCTTTGTGTCGCTGCTGTGACTGATCATGCTGCTAGATGTTGTCTCGTGCAAGATGGCATCACTAGAACGCATGCACGGCGAAGTACAAGATGCCAGCACAAGTGAACCCTTTACCTTTGTGTCCTGCTGTGACTGATCATGCTGCTAGATGTTGTCTCGTGCAAGATGGCATCACTAGAACGCATGCACGGCGAAGTACAAGATGCCAGCACAAGTGAACGCTTTACCTTTGTGTCGCTGCTGTGACTGATCATGCTGCTAGATGTTGTCTCGTGCAAGATGGCATCACTAGAACGCATGCACGGCGAAGTACAAGATGCCAGCACAAGTGAACCCTTTACCTTTGTGTCCTGCTGTGACTGATCATGCTGCTAGATGTTGTCTCGTGCAAGATGGCATCACTAGAACGCATGCACGGCGAAGTACAAGATGCCAGCACAAGTGAACGCTTTACCTTTGTGTCCTGCTGTGACTGATCATGCTGCTAGATGTTGTCTCGTGCAAGATGGCATCACTAGAACGCATGCACGGCGAAGTACAAGATGCCAGCACAAGTGAACGCTTTACCTTTGTGTCGCTGCTGTGACTGATCATGCTGCTAGATGTTGTCTCGTGCAAGATGGCATCACTAGAACGCATGCACGGCGAAGTACAAGATGCCAGCACAAGTGAACGCTTTACCTTTGTGTCGCTGCTGTGACTGATCATGCTGCTAGATGTTGTCTCGTGCAAGATGGCATCACTAGAACGCATGCACGGCGAAGTACAAGATGCCAGCACAAGTGAACCCTTTACCTTTGTGTCGCTGCTGTGACTGATCATGCTGCTAGATGTTGTCTCGTGCAAGATGGCATCACTAGAACGCATGCACGGCGAAGTACAAGATGCCAGCACAAGTGAACCCTTTACCTTTGTGTCGCTGCTTTGACTGATCATGCTGCTAGATGTTGTCTCGTGCAAGATGGCATCACTAGAACGCATGCACGGCGAAGTACAAGATGCCAGCACAAGTGAACCCTTTACCTTTGTGTCGCTGCTTTGACTGATCATGCTGCTAGATGTTGTCTCGTGCAAGATGGCATCACTAGAACGCATGCACGGCGAAGTACAAGATGCCAGCACAAGTGAACCCTTTACCTTTGTGTCGCTGCTGTGACTGATCATGCTGCTAGATGTTGTCTCGTGCAAGATGGCATCACTAGAACGCATGCACGGCGAAGTACAAGATGCCAGCACAAGTGAACCCTTTACCTTTGTGTCGCTGCTGTGACTGATCATGCTGCTAGATGTTGTCTCGTGCAAGATGGCATCACTAGAACGCATGCACGGCGAAGTACAAGATGCCAGCACAAGTGAACCCTTTACCTTTGTGTCGCTGCTGTGACTGATCATGCTGCTAGATGTTGTCTCGTGCAAGATGGCATCACTAGAACGCATGCACGGCGAAGTACAAGATGCCAGCACAAGTGAACCCTTTACCTTTGTGTCGCTGCTGTTACTGATCATGCTGCTAGATGTTGTCTCGTGCAAGATGGCATCACTAGAACGCATGCACGGCGAAGTACAAGATGCCAGCACAAGTGAACCCTTTACCTTTGTGTCGCTGCTTTGACTGATCATGCTGCTAGATGTTGTCTCGTGCAAGATGGCATCACTAGAACGCATGCACGGCGAAGTACAAGATGCCAGCACAAGTGAACGCTTTACCTTTGTGTCGCTGCTGTCACTGATCATGCTGCTAGATGTTGTCTTGTGCAAGATGGCATCACTAGAACGCATGCACGGCGAAGTACAAGATGCCAGCACAAGTGAACCCTTTACCTTTGTGTCGCTGCTGTGACTGATCATGCTGCTAGATGTTGTCTCGTGCAAGATGGCATCACTAGAACGCATGCACGGCGAAGTACAAGATGCCAGCACAAGTGAACCCTTTACCTTTGTGTCACTGCTGTTACTGATCATGCTGCTAGATGTTGTCTCGTGCAAGATGGCATCACTAGAACGCATGCACGGCGAAGTACAAGATGCCAGCACAAGTGAACCCTTTACCTTTGTGTCGCTGCTTTGACTGATCATGCTGCTAGATGTTGTCTCGTGCAAGATGGCATCACTAGAACGCATGCACGGCGAAGTACAAGATGCCAGCACAAGTGAACGCTTTACCTTTGTGTCGCTGCTGTCACTGATCATGCTGCTAGATGTTGTCTTGTGCAAGATGGCATCACTAGAACGCATGCACGGCGAAGTACAAGATGCCAGCACAAGTGAACCCTTTACCTTTGTGTCGCTGCTGTGACTGATCATGCTGCTAGATGTTGTCTCGTGCAAGATGGCATCACTAGAACGCATGCACGGCGAAGTACAAGATGCCAGCACAAGTGAACGCTTTACCTTTGTGTCCTGCTGTGACTGATCATGCTGCTAGATGTTGTCTCGTGCAAGATGGCATCACTAGAACGCATGCACGGCGAAGTACAAGATGCCAGCACAAGTGAACCCTTTACCTTTGTGTCCTGCTGTGACTGATCATGCTGCTAGATGTTGTCTCGTGCAAGATGGCATCACTAGAACGCATGCACGGCGAAGTACAAGATGCCAGCACAAGTGAACCCTTTACCTTTGTGTCCTGCTGTGACTGATCATGCTGCTAGATGTTGTCTCGTGCAAGATGGCATCACTAGAACGCATGCACGGCGAAGTACAAGATGCCAGCACAAGTGAACCCTTTACCTTTGTGTCGCTGCTGTCACTGATCATGCTGCTAGATGTTGTCTCGTGCAAGATGGCATCACTAGAACGCATGCACGGCGAAGTACAAGATGCCAGCACAAGTGAACGCTTTACCTTTGTGTCGCTGCTGTCACTGATCATGCTGCTAGATGTTGTCTCGTGCAAGATGGCATCACTAGAACGCATGCACGGCGAAGTACAAGATGCCAGCACAAGTGAACGCTTTACCTTTGTGTCCTGCTGTGACTGATCATGCTGCTAGATGTTGTCTCGTGCAAGATGGCATCACTAGAACGCATGCACGGCGAAGTACAAGATGCCAGCACAAGTGAACGCTTTACCTTTGTGTCGCTGCTGTCACTGATCATGCTGCTAGATGTTGTCTCGTGCAAGATGGCATCACTAGAACGCATGCACGGCGAAGTACAAGATGCCAGCACAAGTGAACCCTTTACCTTTGTGTCGCTGCTGTCACTGATCATGCTGCTAGATGTTGTCTCGTGCAAGATGGCATCACTAGAACGCATGCACGGCGAAGTACAAGATGCCAGCACAAGTGAACCCTTTACCTTTGTGTCGCTGCTGTGACTGATCATGCTGCTAGATGTTGTCTCGTGCAAGATGGCATCACTAGAACGCATGCACGGCGAAGTACAAGATGCCAGCACAAGTGAACCCTTTACCTTTGTGTCCTGCTGTGACTGATCATGCTGCTAGATGTTGTCTCGTGCAAGATGGCATCACTAGAACGCATGCACGGCGAAGTACAAGATGCCAGCACAAGTGAACGCTTTACCTTTGTGTCGCTGCTGTCACTGATCATGCTGCTAGATGTTGTCTCGTGCAAGATGGCATCACTAGAACGCATGCACGGCGAAGTACAAGATGCCAGCACAAGTGAACCCTTTACCTTTGTGTCCTGCTGTGACTGATCATGCTGCTAGATGTTGTCTCGTGCAAGATGGCATCACTAGAACGCATGCACGGCGAAGTACAAGATGCCAGCACAAGTGAAACCTTTACCTTTGTGTCCTGCTGTGACTGATCATGCTGCTAGATGTTGTCTCGTGCAAGATGGCATCACTAGAACGCATGCACGGCGAAGTACAAGATGCCAGCACAAGTGAAACCTTTACCTTTGTGTCGCTGCTGTCACTGATCATGCTGCTACCTAGATGTTGTCTCGTGCAAGATGGCATCACTAGAACGCATGCACGGCGAAGTACAAGATGCCAGCACAAGTGAACCCTTTACCTTTGTGTCGCTGCTGTGACTGATCATGCTGCTAGATGTTGTCTCGTGCAAGATGGCATCACTAGAACGCATGCACGGCGAAGTACAAGATGCCAGCACAAGTGAACCCTTTACCTTTGTGTCGCTGCTGTCACTGATCATGCTGCTAGATGTTGTCTCGTGCAAGATGGCATCACTAGAACGCATGCACGGCGAAGTACAAGATGCCAGCACAAGTGAACGCTTTACCTTTGTGTCCTGCTGTGACTGATCATGCTGCTAGATGTTGTCTCGTGCAAGATGGCATCACTAGAACGCATGCACGGCGAAGTACAAGATGCCAGCACAAGTGAACCCTTTACCTTTGTGTCCTGCTGTGACTGATCATGCTGCTAGATGTTGTCTCGTGCAAGATGGCATCACTAGAACGCATGCACGGCGAAGTACAAGATGCCAGCACAAGTGAACGCTTTACCTTTGTGTCCTGCTGTGACTGATCATGCTGCTAGATGTTGTCTCGTGCAAGATGGCATCACTAGAACGCATGCACGGCGAAGTACAAGATGCCAGCACAAGTGAAACCTTTACCTTTGTGTCCTGCTGTGACTGATCATGCTGCTAGATGTTGTCTCGTGCAAGATGGCATCACTAGAACGCATGCACGGCGAAGTACAAGATGCCAGCACAAGTGAACCCTTTACCTTTGTGTCGCTGCTGTCACTGATCATGCTGCTAGATGTTGTCTCGTGCAAGATGGCATCACTAGAACGCATGCACGGCGAAGTACAAGATGCCAGCACAAGTGAACGCTTTACCTTTGTGTCGCTGCTGTGACTGATCATGCTGCTAGATGTTGTCTCGTGCAAGATGGCATCACTAGAACGCATGCACGGCGAAGTACAAGATGCCAGCACAAGTGAACCCTTTACCTTTGTGTCCTGCTGTGACTGATCATGCTGCTAGATGTTGTCTCGTGCAAGATGGCATCACTAGAACGCATGCACGGCGAAGTACAAGATGCCAGCACAAGTGAACCCTTTACCTTTGTGTCGCTGCTGTGACTGATCATTCTGCTAGATGTTGTCTCGTGCAAGATGGCATCACTAGAACGCATGCACGGCGAAGTACAAGATGCCAGCACAAGTGAACCCTTTACCTTTGTGTCGCTGCTGTCACTGATCATGCTGCTAGATGTTGTCTCGTGCAAGATGGCATCACTAGAACGCATGCACGGCGAAGTACAAGATGCCAGCACAAGTGAACCCTTTACCTTTGTGTCCTGCTGTGACTGATCATGCTGCTAGATGTTGTCTCGTGCAAGATGGCATCACTAGAACGCATGCACGGCGAAGTACAAGATGCCAGCACAAGTGAAACCTTTACCTTTGTGTCGCTGCTGTCACTGATCATGCTGCTAGATGTTGTCTCGTGCAAGATGGCATCACTAGAACGCATGCACGGCGAAGTACAAGATGCCAGCACAAGTGAACCCTTTACCTTTGTGTCGCTGCTGTCACTGATCATGCTGCTAGATGTTGTCTCGTGCAAGATGGCATCACTAGAACGCATGCACGGCGAAGTACAAGATGCCAGCACAAGTGAACCCTTTACCTTTGTGTCGCTGCTGTCACTGATCATGCTGCTAGATGTTGTCTCGTGCAAGATGGCATCACTAGAACGCATGCACGGCGAAGTACAAGATGCCAGCACAAGTGAACCCTTTACCTTTGTGTCGCTGCTGTGACTGATCATGCTGCTAGATGTTGTCTCGTGCAAGATGGCATCACTAGAACGCATGCACGGCGAAGTACAAGATGCCAGCACAAGTGAACCCTTTACCTTTGTGTCCTGCTGTGACTGATCATGCTGCTAGATGTTGTCTCGTGCAAGATGGCATCACTAGAACGCATGCACGGCGAAGTACAAGATGCCAGCACAAGTGAACCCTTTACCTTTGTGTCGCTGCTGTGACTGATCATGCTGCTAGATGTTGTCTCGTGCAAGATGGCATCACTAGAACGCATGCACGGCGAAGTACAAGATGCCAGCACAAGTGAACCCTTTACCTTTGTGTCCTGCTGTGACTGATCATGCTGCTAGATGTTGTCTCGTGCATGATGGCATCACTAGAACGCATGCACGGCGAAGTACAAGATGCCAGCACAAGTGAACCCTTTACCTTTGTGTCGCTGCTGTGACTGATCATGCTGCTAGATGTTGTCTCGTGCAAGATGGCATCACTAGAACGCATGCACGGCGAAGTACAAGATGCCAGCACAAGTGAACCCTTTACCTTTGTGTCGCTGCTGTCACTGATCATGCTGCTAGATGTTGTCTCGTGCATGATGGCATCACTAGAACGCATGCACGGCGAAGTACAAGATGCCAGCACAAGTGAACCCTTTACCTTTGTGTCGCTGCTGTCACTGATCATGCTGCTAGATGTTGTCTTGTGCAAGATGGCATCACTAGAACGCATGCACGGCGAAGTACAAGATGCCAGCACAAGTGAACCCTTTACCTTTGTGTCGCTGCTGTGACTGATCATGCTGCTAGATGTTGTCTCGTGCAAGATGGCATCACTAGAACGCATGCACGGCGAAGTACAAGATGCCAGCACAAGTGAACGCTTTACCTTTGTGTCGCTGCTGTCACTGATCATGCTGCTAGATGTTGTCTCGTGCAAGATGGCATCACTAGAACGCATGCACGGCGAAGTACAAGATGCCAGCACAAGTGAACCCTTTACCTTTGTGTCCTGCTGTGACTGATCATGCTGCTAGATGTTGTCTCGTGCAAGATGGCATCACTAGAACGCATGCACGGCGAAGTACAAGATGCCAGCACAAGTGAACCCTTTACCTTTGTGTCCTGCTGTGACTGATCATGCTGCTAGATGTTGTCTCGTGCAAGATGGCATCACTAGAACGCATGCACGGCGAAGTACAAGATGCCAGCACAAGTGAACCCTTTACCTTTGTGTCCTGCTGTGACTGATCATGCTGCTAGATGTTGTCTCGTGCATGATGGCATCACTAGAACGCATGCACGGCGAAGTACAAGATGCCAGCACAAGTGAACGCTTTACCTTTGTGTCGCTGCTGTCACTGATCATGCTGCTAGATGTTGTCTCGTGCAAGATGGCATCACTAGAACGCATGCACGGCGAAGTACAAGATGCCAGCACAAGTGAACCCTTTACCTTTGTGTCGCTGCTGTGACTGATCATGCTGCTAGATGTTGTCTCGTGCAAGATGGCATCACTAGAACGCATGCACGGCGAAGTACAAGATGCCAGCACAAGTGAACCCTTTACCTTTGTGTCGCTGCTGTCACTGATCATGCTGCTAGATGTTGTCTTGTGCAAGATGGCATCACTAGAACGCATGCACGGCGAAGTACAAGATGCCAGCACAAGTGAACCCTTTACCTTTGTGTCCTGCTGTGACTGATCATGCTGCTAGATGTTGTCTCGTGCAAGATGGCATCACTAGAACGCATGCACGGCGAAGTACAAGATGCCAGCACAAGTGAACGCTTTACCTTTGTGTCGCTGCTGTCACTGATCATGCTGCTAGATGTTGTCTCGTGCAAGATGGCATCACTAGAACGCATGCACGGCGAAGTACAAGATGCCAGCACAAGTGAACCCTTTACCTTTGTGTCGCTGCTGTGACTGATCATGCTGCTAGATGTTGTCTCGTGCAAGATGGCATCACTAGAACGCATGCACGGCGAAGTACAAGATGCCAGCACAAGTGAACGCTTTACCTTTGTGTCGCTGCT
Source organism: Leuctra nigra (assembly GCA_934045905.1). NCBI lineage: Eukaryota > Metazoa > Arthropoda > Insecta > Plecoptera > Leuctridae > Leuctra > Leuctra nigra. The sequence continues at coordinate 16,431,215 of OW203765.1, forward strand.
GTGACTGATCATGCTGCTAGATGTTGTCTCGTGCAAGATGGCATCACTAGAACGCATGCACGGCGAAGTACAAGATGCCAGCACAAGTGAACCCTTTACCTTTGTGTCGCTGCTGTCACTGATCATGCTGCTAGATGTTGTCTCGTGCAAGATGGCATCACTAGAACGCATGCACGGCGAAGTACAAGATGCCAGCACAAGTGAAACCTTTACCTTTGTGTCCTGCTGTGACTGATCATGCTGCTAGATGTTGTCTCGTGCAAGATGGCATCACTAGAACGCATGCACGGCGAAGTACAAGATGCCAGCACAAGTGAACCCTTTACCTTTGTGTCGCTGCTGTCACTGATCATGCTGCTAGATGTTGTCTCGTGCAAGATGGCATCACTAGAACGCATGCACGGCGAAGTACAAGATGCCAGCACAAGTGAACCCTTTACCTTTGTGTCGCTGCTGTCACTGATCATGCTGCTAGATGTTGTCTCGTGCAAGATGGCATCACTAGAACGCATGCACGGCGAAGTACAAGATGCCAGCACAAGTGAACCCTTTACCTTTGTGTCGCTGCTGTGACTGATCATGCTGCTAGATGTTGTCTCGTGCAAGATGGCATCACTAGAACGCATGCACGGCGAAGTACAAGATGCCAGCACAAGTGAACGCTTTACCTTTGTGTCACTGCTGTTACTGATCATGCTGCTAGATGTTGTCTCGTGCAAGATGGCATCACTAGAACGCATGCACGGCGAAGTACAAGATGCCAGCACAAGTGAACCCTTTACCTTTGTGTCCTGCTGTGACTGATCATGCTGCTAGATGTTGTCTCGTGCAAGATGGCATCACTAGAACGCATGCACGGCGAAGTACAAGATGCCAGCACAAGTGAACCCTTTACCTTTGTGTCGCTGCTGTCACTGATCATGCTGCTAGATGTTGTCTCGTGCAAGATGGCATCACTAGAACGCATGCACGGCGAAGTACAAGATGCCAGCACAAGTGAACCCTTTACCTTTGTGTCCTGCTGTGACTGATCATGCTGCTAGATGTTGTCTCGTGCAAGATGGCATCACTAGAACGCATGCACGGCGAAGTACAAGATGCCAGCACAAGTGAACCCTTTACCTTTGTGTCCTGCTGTGACTGATCATGCTGCTAGATGTTGTCTCGTGCAAGATGGCATCACTAGAACGCATGCACGGCGAAGTACAAGATGCCAGCACAAGTGAACCCTTTACCTTTGTGTCGCTGCTGTCACTGATCATGCTGCTACCTAGATGTTGTCTCGTGCAAGATGGCATCACTAGAACGCATGCACGGCGAAGTACAAGATGCCAGCACAAGTGAACCCTTTACCTTTGTGTCCTGCTGTGACTGATCATGCTGCTAGATGTTGTCTCGTGCATGATGGCATCACTAGAACGCATGCACGGCGAAGTACAAGATGCCAGCACAAGTGAACGCTTTACCTTTGTGTCACTGCTGTGACTGATCATGCTGCTAGATGTTGTCTCGTGCAAGATGGCATCACTAGAACGCATGCACGGCGAAGTACAAGATGCCAGCACAAGTGAACCCTTTACCTTTGTGTCGCTGCTGTGACTGATCATGCTGCTAGATGTTGTCTCGTGCAAGATGGCATCACTAGAACGCATGCACGGCGAAGTACAAGATGCCAGCACAAGTGAACGCTTTACCTTTGTGTCGCTGCTGTGACTGATCATGCTGCTAGATGTTGTCTCGTGCAAGATGGCATCACTAGAACGCATGCACGGCGAAGTACAAGATGCCAGCACAAGTGAAACCTTTACCTTTGTGTCCTGCTGTGACTGATCATGCTGCTAGATGTTGTCTCGTGCAAGATGGCATCACTAGAACGCATGCACGGCGAAGTACAAGATGCCAGCACAAGTGAACGCTTTACCTTTGTGTCGCTGCTGTCACTGATCATGCTGCTAGATGTTGTCTCGTGCAAGATGGCATCACTAGAACGCATGCACGGCGAAGTACAAGATGCCAGCACAAGTGAACCCTTTACCTTTGTGTCCTGCTGTGACTGATCATGCTGCTAGATGTTGTCTCGTGCATGATGGCATCACTAGAACGCATGCACGGCGAAGTACAAGATGCCAGCACAAGTGAACGCTTTACCTTTGTGTCGCTGCTGTGACTGATCATGCTGCTAGATGTTGTCTCGTGCAAGATGGCATCACTAGAACGCATGCACGGCGAAGTACAAGATGCCAGCACAAGTGAACCCTTTACCTTTGTGTCGCTGCTGTCACTGATCATGCTGCTAGATGTTGTCTCGTGCAAGATGGCATCACTAGAACGCATGCACGGCGAAGTACAAGATGCCAGCACAAGTGAACGCTTTACCTTTGTGTCGCTGCTGTGACTGATCATGCTGCTAGATGTTGTCTCGTGCAAGATGGCATCACTAGAACGCATGCACGGCGAAGTACAAGATGCCAGCACAAGTGAACGCTTTACCTTTGTGTCGCTGCTGTCACTGATCATGCTGCTAGATGTTGTCTCGTGCATGATGGCATCACTAGAACGCATGCACGGCGAAGTACAAGATGCCAGCACAAGTGAACGCTTTACCTTTGTGTCGCTGCTGTGACTGATCATGCTGCTAGATGTTGTCTCGTGCAAGATGGCATCACTAGAACGCATGCACGGCGAAGTACAAGATGCCAGCACAAGTGAACGCTTTACCTTTGTGTCGCTGCTGTGACTGATCATGCTGCTAGATGTTGTCTCGTGCAAGATGGCATCACTAGAACGCATGCACGGCGAAGTACAAGATGCCAGCACAAGTGAACGCTTTACCTTTGTGTCGCTGCTGTCACTGATCATGCTGCTAGATGTTGTCTCGTGCAAGATGGCATCACTAGAACGCATGCACGGCGAAGTACAAGATGCCAGCACAAGTGAACCCTTTACCTTTGTGTCACTGCTGTTACTGATCATGCTGCTAGATGTTGTCTCGTGCAAGATGGCATCACTAGAACGCATGCACGGCGAAGTACAAGATGCCAGCACAAGTGATTTCGGTTATCATCAGCAGGCTTGTCAGCACGAGCAAGATCAGGAAGAGCACAACGCACAACACCAAGGACACTATCAGGTGGATGGCGTCAAATAAAATCATTGTAGATAGCAGAAGTAGAGAACTTTCAAATGTGACAGTTTAGAAAAGTGAATAACAAAAGAACGAGGTTTTGTTATTTCGTGTGGTGATTTTATGGGCAGTGTAAGTAAATTCCAGAGCCACTATGTTAATAAGTAATAACGTTTTACATAAAACTTGGTTTTGTGCGCGAAAGATGCTGGGGGCCAATTCTTGAGATTCACGTTTTGAAACCATGTACGTTTTCATTGTATAAAACATGAAACAGTTGACAACTATTGCTTAACCTTCAACTTTTAACGTTTTAAACAATGAAAACGTACATGGTTTCAAAACCTGAATCTAAAGAATTGGCCTTCAGGGTTTTTGCACGCTGTACTTGACGGAAAATTTGCATATTTTCAGGACACGATTTTACTGCGCCAGTAACTTCTGTACAACACCAATTACAACACCTCATGTAGGTACAACAATGATACAAGGGGTGAAAATTATCAGAATTATTAATTCTGATAGTTTTAATTACTCCTCGATCCTAATCTTGATGAAAAGCATTAATCAATTTTATTTTCTTTTCTTTTCTTTTCTTTAAATTAAGGCCAGAAACACTTTTTTCAGTTTAGCAATGGGTACATTTGGAATTATGTAATCAAGTTAAAGCAATTGTAATTTGACTTAAGTCAACAAATACAGTTATATTGAAGTATTCTTTTACACAATGACTCATGTCACCATTACAAATATGATTGGATGAAGGCAGAATTATTGGTTTTTGAGCTCACCTCAAGAATCATTTAAATTGACTTCCATCCTTCTACCTCTGAGGTACAGATAAACACACAACACTACAACCACTGTACTTCAAAGGTAGAAGACCCTATGTCCATTTTCTCGCCGCTGGCCATGCTGCAGCAAACGCAACAGACATGCAACGCAGACGGTGCTAAAAACGCGCCTTATGATCACGATAACGCAATTCTATCTTCCTCCATAGACATCGGTGCTAAGGGGGTTCTAAATAATAATAATAAAACACGTATGGGATCTGAAAATAAGACATAATATACGTGGTTTTACGACGTTCCATACAGCTACATTGGCCGATCACGCGTCTCCTCGTAAACATATTGATAGCATCAGGCAGTAAAAGTATTAGCGATAGGCGAGGCGCGCGCTTTACGACCGGAAGTGCACGCTGCAAACCTAATTACAGATTACAGCGCGGTTTTACACTTTGCAACTGAATATCTTAGCAGAGGAAGGGTCGAAGTCATTTCTGATTTTGTGTTGCACACTTTTGGGATTATGTCTAGTTACATCTAGGTATATGTCCTGATAAAAACTTAACCCCTATCGCAACTACCAGTCGTACACAGATGTAAAAGTTGCCTAAAATATTGATATTTGTATACAGAGGGGTGATTTCACTAGATTTTATCACAAAATAACGAGGCGGCTGTACTTAAGAGTCCTGGGGACCGATATGGAAACTGACGGTTGCGTCAAATTATCCTAAAATACAAATTCTCCCCAAAGCTCATTATTCACTCCACTGTTATGCTACTTTGGGAGGTAATTTTGATACCCATTTTCTCGTAATTTAAATATGAAAAAATACTTTTTTGTTTTAAGTATTTATTTTTTCTTCAAAAAAGTGTTTTTTTCATATTTTTTTCTTCAAAAAATGTATTTATTTTTTTTCATATTTTTTCATGAAATTTGTGAAAAATAAAACATTTTTTCATTAAATATTTCTTCAATTTTCTCAAAAGTATTCCGAGATAATGGGTATCAAAACTACCTCCTAAAGTTACATAACAGTGGAGTAAATAATGAGCCTTGGGGAGACTTAGGTATTTTGAGAAAATTTTACGCAACCGTCAGTTTCCATAGCGGTCCCCAAGACTATTAATAACTTAAGAATAATTGTGAAACGGTGTAACTTTTGTCGGAATGGTAGAATTTTCCCACCGCTGGTAAGAAATTGAAAAAATCTAGAGTGCTGCGCTGTAACTTGAAATGTGTATTAAAGTGTTAAATATTATTACACCTCCTGAGACTTTTGATATTACACCGAATGTTGGCTGTTAGGCACGAGGCACCGATTGGAGTGGCTATTTTTTAGTGTGTCATCAAGCTCAATAAATAGCAATTTGACTGATGTCAAAAAATAAAGTTATTTTGAAGTATTCTCTTTCTCAATGACTCATGTCACCATAACACATTTGATTGGAAGAAGGCAGACTGTTTTTTAGCTAACCTTAAGAATCTTTCAAATGATAATGTATAAATTATGATTTTTGATGACTGGTTTCTTCTCAAAGAATTTTGAATAATAAAATAAAAAATTGGCAACTTATCATGATATTTTATTCGTTGTAACAGCTTTTTTACCCAAAGCTCACTTACAAGCATGAAAGCTCAACCATTCACGTACCGGACTTCAAACGTGACTTTTAAAAAATCATACGTATTTACATACAAAATTGGAGCCCATTTATGTAGATTCTAATTTGTTTCTGTCAAGAGCCGCATGTACCGAATTTAAACATAAGTTATTGTGCTTTTTAATGGAATATTTCAAAAGAATATGACATAATTTCAATACAAAATACCACATTTCTGAAATTTCCCGATGTTTTGTGGCAGCGTAGTCAAAAGTTGTTTCCGTGTAAAATGGATTAACTTTATTTTGTATCTATCATTTTGTGCAATCAACCTATGACTAAAGATTCATGCAGGTACCATGCAAGGACCTGATGGGAGAAGAAAGTACCTGATATGATGCAAACCACGCCGGATATGAAGGTACAGATGCGACGGTGGCGCGCAGGTATATTACAACCATGCAAGGACCTGATGGGAGGAGTAAGTACCTGATATGATGCAAACCACGCCGGATATGAAGGTACAGATGCGACGGTGGCGCGCGAAGTGGCCGTACAAGCAACAGAACTCGCCCACGGTCATCAACAGTGTTGCCGCTATGAAGAAGCCAGCGGACTTGGTCACGGCGTCTAGAACACAAGATCAAGTAGAATGTGAGTCAATAGAACACAAGATCAAGTAGAATGTGGGTAATAGAACACGAGATCAAGTAGAATGTGGGTAATAGAACACAAGATCAGGTAGAATGTGAGTCAATAGAACACAAGATCAAGTAGAAGGTGGGTCAATAGAACACGAGATCAAGTAGAATGTGAGTCAATAGAACACAAGATCAAGTAGAATGTGGGTAAATAGAACACGAGATCAAGTAGATTGTGAGTCAATAGAACACGAGATCAAGTAGAATATGGGTCAATAGAACACGAGTCCAAGTAGAATGTGAGTCAATAGAACATAAGATCAAGTAGAATGTGAGTCAATAGAACACGATATCAAGTAGAATGTGGGTAAATAGAACGCGAGGTCAAGTAGAATGTGAGTTAATAGAACACGAGATCAAGTAGAAGATGGGTCAATAGAACACAAGATCAAGTAGAATGTGGGTCAATAGAACACGACATCAAATAGAATGTGGGTAAATAGAACGCGAGGTCAAGTAGAATATGGGTCAATAGAACACGAGATCAAGTAGAAGGTGGGTCAATAGAACATAATCAAGTAGAATTTGGGTCAATATAACACGAGATCAAGTAGAAGGTTGTTCAAAAGAACACGATATCAAGTAGAATGTGGGTCAATAGAACACGATATCAAGAAGAAGGTGGGTCAATAGAACTAATTAAGTAGAATGTAGGTCAATAGAACATACATGGTCAATTAGAATGTAGGTCACTTGAAACTAAAAGATCAAGTAAAATGTATGCCACTAGAACATAAGCCGTAAGTAGAATGTGTGTCAATAGAACATACAAGATCAAATGGAATGTGGGTCAACAGAACAAAAAAGGTTAAGTAGAATGAAGACCACTAGAGCATTAGACGTAAGTTAAATGCCGACATAGTAGACACAGTAGAATGTAGGCCACTAGAACATACAAGATCAAGTCAAATGTAGGCAGAATGTTGCAGACCAAACCCGTCATCAGATTGATTTCAAATTTAAATATCGTAAGGGGTTCAATAAATGACGTAACGGAGAGGGAATGTGAGAATGTTACATTTGTGTTGCGTTGTCGTTATGTCAATAATAGCCCTTAATAAATATAAAAGGTAGATATTATATACTGAAGTATTATTCGGAATAATCGAACTACTTAAAATTAATCAATTGAGGGAGCTTATCTATAAAAACAGCTTAACCAATTTTTCCCAAAATTCATAAAATTTAAATAATGAGGAGAACGGTGAAGATATGAAAGAATTCGAAATTCGTTTAAGACAACTTATCTTTCAGAGTAAAGCGGAGTATCAATTTAAAATAATTTTTTTATGTGACCGATCTTCAAAGAAATCGATAGTTTATGAACAGAATCAATGCAACTTTTGTGAAATAATTGGCTGATCTTTTTCTGCTTTTAACCTGAAATGCGAGAAGAAATCACACACAGAAAGCTACATTTAATCCATTTGAGGCGATACTAGTTTACAACCCAAAGTTTAGATTGAATCTATAATGCTTAATATTTTAATAATTTCCATGAATCCATTAATCTCTTCCATTGTTGTCGGCAATGGATACCAAAAACATGTCCACATAAAAACCAAATCGATCGTGCCTTCACATACTTGTGTCTACAATTTTGTCCACCAGCAAATATTATTTCATTTGCTTCATTGCATATGAAATGTAAATACGTGGAGCGATTCTGCATTGTATCTAAAAATTGATTTTATTAAATCCTTGCAACTAGATGCGACAACATTCACAAATTCCATCATCCAAACAGAATAAAGCAACAAAAAAACTGCATTGAAAACATTGCCACATGAAAAAGCTGCAGTGATCGACCGAACAAATGTAGCGTCAACAATACATCATTGCCATAACAACAGACATATTGCTATTTTGATTTATTCATACGTTCCTTGTGTAAATTTGAATAAAGCTATACACATACATTGGTTTAAGAGCAAAGAATGACTAGCATATTTGTCACAGCATTGACATCGATAGAGACAAATGTTCCACCATGAAAATGGTAACATAAATTCGATTTCGATATTACATAAAAAATTGACACACAAAACACATATATATCCATAGTTATTTTCTATAGGTTATTTGTTTACGTAAATCGAATCTTGGGACTGTAAACGGAGGCGCAGGCAAATCGTGTATCTTGGAATGAATATATTTGTCGGAATTGCCGCTTGAGAGCGTCGTTTATCAAAGGATTCGTCGCAGGTGTGTGAAGAGGGGTGCGAAGGGAAATGGCTTTGGAAAACGTTGTGAGCTGAGAAGCAATATCACTGAAAGGTTTTCAAACTGGCGGTGATACGTCGCTTTAGACGTTGTCATGGTAACCACTACTTGATTGTTGGATTCCTGATGAGAGGACTTGTAAAGCGAGACGTTTTCATTGTGAGAATTAAATTTTTGTTACTATCTGTGTAGGTACCAAGAGAGATGATGAATTCATTTGCACATGACGTAATTTCATTGTTGAACAAACTTCTTGAAGTTGTTCATAGTTTGCACGTGATGTCATCTCATTGTTGCCTGCCACCATCTTGATAGCACGCAGAATAGCTGTGATTCTCTACTTTTTTGACGATATTTTAAAGTTGTACCTGGGAATTTGTATAGGCTCCGGAGATATCTTTAGTACGAACAGGAATCACTCACATTACAAAAATACATCGATTTACCTCAATAAAGTTATAAATCTGACCCGTCAACGTGCCAACAAATTGTCCGCCCTCAGATGGAAAATTTAATAATTTTGCATTGCTGATATAAAACAAAAGAAGTTCGTGCAAACTGTGAATATGCCAGAACGGATTTTAATATATATGTTTTAGTGTAGGTATAATGATAGTATTAATGGTTATCGATGCAATTGGATGCTGTAAGAAGCTCTAAGGCCTGATTGTATTGTAAAGCCATAAGCAAATCCACAAGCAATGCTAGCAAATAGGAATAGGAAAATATTGTTGAATCCGGAATCTCGGAATATAATTCAAAAATTTTCCTGATTTAAAAACACCCCTATTTATGTTCAATACGTAATTAAAGGTTTTAATTCTCCATCTTCTAAATACAATGTAAAATGCAAGACAAAATGTCTTCGTTTTCAAATCGTGGATTGAAAACGATTAACTTTTCCAGCTATTTATATAGGAAATAGATCTGCTTTTTTTCATTTTTTCTTCGAAACATGCACAGTGGATAGGTTAGATTTTGCATTTAACCTAGTCTTGTATAAAATCACTCATTTTACACAATATACTTTTTTTTGCATTGTTGATGTAAAACAAAGGAAGCTCCTGCGAACCATGAATATAACCCAGTTATATGGGTTAAAATTCCTGCTTTAATTGATACATGTAAACAGCTTCTAAACTTACTTTAAAGTTCGGTAAAACAAACTCAAATCTACATAAATTGGCATATTTTTAAGTAATGTCTACTTGTAAGTTTTCTAAAGTCTTAAGTTTGAAGTCCAGTCAAACTGAATGGTCAAGCTTCTATGATTCAAAATCGAGCTTATTTATAAATATTCTTCTCTCTTCTAACGAGATACCGAGAGTGGATCGGTAAACGTAAATTACTTGGAGCAAGTCTTCGCAAAGCGATGAAAGGTTTTGAAGAACCATGGACCTCTGTCATCACATCATCCGTGTCTAATTTCCAAAGTGCAAAACGTAATTCCCGAGTTAAATGTTTCAATACTCCGTCCTCTTTACTTCTCTCAACTGAACGGCTCTGTCAAAGGGGACTTGAAAGTTTTCATCAGCGACGTTTTCTCTTCGGGACGAGCAGAAATGTCTGCCAATCCCGGGCGACCACCGTCAAATGTTATTATTTCATCATCCTTCGGTACACTTGGACCATTTTACACTTCCAGTACATGACTTTTATAATGGCGCATGTGCAAATATTACGGTTGGGCGAACCGGTTCGAAGCCCGAACCTAACCGAACCGAACCGAACCGGCTTTAGATCTTCGCGAACCGAACCTTAAAATGAAATATCCGAACCGGACCTCCCTCGTTGCACCAATTTGATTTACCGTCAAGATTTCGTTCAAGATTGAAAGATATAATGCACATTTTTCAGTTTATTTTTTCTTACCTTATTTCATGCATACATTCACAAAAGTGAATTAATTTTATCAAAAATAAAATGCACTGTGGGTTACCCCTTGTGCAAACTATGCCAACAATGTTTGATGCTATTTTTGTGTGTCATGACTATAAGTAAGTGATAAAACCAATTTGCAAGTAAAAAAGGCCAGACGTTCTGTTCGGTTCTGTTCGGTTAAAAAATATGAGGTTCGCCCAACCCTAGCAAATATAATCCATCATCCCAATAGGGCTAACTCGTTTAGTGTACAAAGTAGATG
>OW203765.1:16442001-16503484 GCA_934045905.1 Leuctra nigra
AATCATGTCCGCCCTTTGGGGATCAAATTAATGTTTTTGCATTGTTGATGTAAAACAAAAGAAGTTCGTGCAAACTGAATTGGAAACTATTCATTCATCGTTGGGTCATCATTTCCATCCAATCAGATCCGCCCTCGGCCATCTTCAATCATTACGTCATCACTCACCAATCACTGATCAATAAAACCATCCTGCAATCCTCCGAGGAGAACACAAAGCTAACAATACGCCGGGTTCAATTTCCCCCTAGAAATGACCTCTCCTCCATTGTTGACATGCTAATTAATAGGGTCAATTAATATCCGTGCACGCCGGCGGTTGGGGGGGAGGGGGGGGGGGGGTACACAGATAAGGGTTGTCACTTGAGTTGACGTAGATGTATCAAACCGACTGGACTTGTTATACAGGTGATTGAACTTGTATAACAAGTTGATGTAGGAGAGGACTATCTCTAGAGCGGCAGTACTAAAAGGTAAACATTGGCGATATCGCCTAAATATCGCTATAACTTTTAAACAATCAAATTATGAAAAATATCAAACTTGTATGTCGTTAATTTTTGAGTCGACATTAGCGATATAAACACAATTTTTTTAAGACAATTAAAAAAACTCGTTGAAAATATGACACTTCTCTATTTTTTTAAAAGATTTTCCATGAGTTTGAGCACAATATTGTTGTTTAAGGTGGTTCAAGCGCGAGCGATTTTGCCGCGTGTTGCAGACACTTTTTTGAGCGATTGGAGACAAAATGGGTTGACGAATTGAATTGAAATTTTAACCATGATAAGAGAAAAGATAAACTTAGGCCCGGTCTTTCGATACTCTGCTAAAGTCTCAATTAGCTCTTAACAGTTAGTTAGTGGTCAATCTAGGAATGTCATTGGTTGTTGCTATGGCAACTGTATAAAAGTTAGCAAGGGATTGAAAGACCGGCCCTTAGTTTGTCACAATTATTTTTAATGTTTTGCTTTGTTTAATAGTTAACTAGTTGGTTTGGTGATTTTTCCTATTTTCTTGTCTCGATTAGTGCCGTATGAAATTTTATTTAAAAAATGTGCCAAGTTTGTCTTTTATCTCATCATGATTAAAATTTGAGATCAACTGTTTAATGGGTATGGTCTCCACTCTCCAATCGTATCGGAAATTTCATAGTTTTGTACGGTTTTGTTGAATAACCGGCCCCCAATTAACAAGGTACGAATCAAAAATGAATAATTGCTACTAATATACAATCAGACTGATCATGTGAACATCCTATTAAAGTTATAGGCACTTATGAAACCATTATTCTCTCTCAATTTCATAAAACGGCCGAGCGAGCGCTTGCACCTATTGCTAAGATCTGCTAAAAAATTAGCTACCTACACTCATATTGATGTATTCTCATGCACATGGGAAGGAAGAGCCTCTGAATGAGGACCTCGGCTGGAAAGCAGTTATCGTCCCGTCTCGTTGAAGATATACTAGATGTTAAAGCGACAAAGTTGTGGAGAATGAATTGCAGATTATGCAGCGTTGACCACTTATTTGAAATTTTTAATCACCTTAAAGTTATAAGTAGTTATATGTTGCGTAATTATTGAGTAAATAAAACTAATAATTTAAAAAATTGGTTCAACGACGCTTAAACTAGATTTAATTTCAAGCAACATTGCTCTTGAAACTTTTTTTCTAACTTGATCGGTAGAGGCACAATTTGCTTTCTCACACCATCAATGTTATGAGTTTTGCATAAAACCAGGGGCACTGAAACCGACTGAAGTTGCAAGTAAACATTCTGGGAGTTCCAGTAACTGTGTGGAAGGGGATGATGGGAGGGTCCTAAGAGACAGCATGGAAATATAAATAGTGCACTGATAGCGAGAGTTTGTATGTCAACAATAATCATCAGTTTCCCCGGCATTTACACAATCAACGACGACTGGAGACAGACGGACCTCAGAGTTGTCTAAATCATCTTACCTAATTTATAAAAATCTATCTATCATAAAGTGTATACCGTCTAAAATGATTGGAAATGGCCTAAAATTAAATTTTCATTGTAAGTTGATAAAATGTAAGCGAAAATTTTCAGAAACATAGAATGTTGATATTCAAAACAGCCATGTACAAATCTTCCCAACAATTTAATTTATCATAAGAAAATTCGCTGTTGTATTAATAAAGACTTCACTTAATATATTTTTTTATGCTATTTTTTAAATTTTAATTTGAATATTTATGTTTTTTTGAAGATATAAATATATTTTTGCTAATTGAATAACTGTTGAAATCGGCAACACTTCTCTAAGCATCCATAATAATTCACTGTAAATAGTAGCATCTCGGGCTATCTATTATTCTTGAGTCAATCTCGGCAAGGTTATGTCACGATGTGTATTTATTCTCATTGTGACAACAATGTCGAACAGTTTTCCCGTCTACAATTACTAGTGCAGAATAACAGATGAATTTCGACGCTCGCTAAGAGCACATCAATGTGTGTCTCTACTGTATGCACTATTTTATTATTTATAACTGAAAACTGTATGTTATAAAGGTAAAGAAATATTTTTGGTTGCAATGTGTATCATAGCAACTGAATGATAATTATACATTGTACGTGTTATTTCACACGTTAATCCCGAACACAGGTTTAGGTCACCGATAGCAATGATTTGTCAGACAAACGGCGAATAATTATTTAATTGTTGTATTGACCGTTATCATTACTCCAACCATTCCATTTAAAAAAATTAATTCGATGTAGGTGTCAAAGGTTTCAAAATATAAAATATAAAGTGTGTGACTTTTTGTTGATTTTTTCTACTAGTTTTGAGCAATGAAATAATATATGATATTATTTCAAAATTTCCTAATTCATTGATTTATAAATTTCACAACATACCACTTATATAGTCCGGAGAAAAGGCTGGAAATATTCATGTGTATTTTTATTACTTTATTTCATTATTTTTCGTATTTTCTACTCTCTACTTACAAGAAGTAGACGGTAGACAGTGTCTACGTTCTATTACAAGAACTACATGCACAAAAACTAAAATGATTTTCTTGCTCTGATTGCGATAATATTATTCTCTTAGTAACGAACCCAGAGAGAAACAAATTTTAAACAAATTTTTCCAATGGCATTATACTCTCAGGTGGTGAAATAAGATCAGTGTCATATATCGCCGTTATAATGGTTAAAAATCAATAAAAGGATTTGCAATCTTTGAATCTATTAGATAAGTGTTTAACACTTTATTGCGTGTGATTATTCTTGATCCTCGATGATTTTGTTCGTGTTGTGAAAGTGATGCCAATGATGTCATTTGAGTTGGTAACCAGTCTGGACCCAGCGATCATAACAACAATACTCGGGGTATCCGATCTCACTTCTGTTTAAATTTTTTGCATGGGAACTAAAGTCGGAAGAAAACATTCATATCAAACATACCCAGCTAGACCAATCACAGTAATGACAACAAATTCGTCGCCAAATCTGATCCCGCCTTATTTACCTTTAAAAACCCCGCCTACAATAGCAATTAGGGCTGATTCTCTGGGAGCAGTCAGCCGATCCTTCCCCTCCCTCTCGCGCACCGCGGCTACATATGTGTACGGCTATCCACTATTTTTATATGGTACAAAACTGACTTATTTTCGCATTCAAAGACCCACAGTCCACATATGGGTCCATCTACGGAACTGGTTGGGTGAGTGGTTAACGCACTGAACTTGTATTCCGGAGGCCCGTGTTCGATTCCCGCGGCCGTCCTTCCTGACTGGGGTTTTTTCGTGGTATTCCTCAGTCGATAGGCAAAATGCAGGGAAGGTACCCTACTAATAGGCCACGACCGCCTCCTTCCCACCTTCCATCCTTACCTAGCACCATTATCTCCCAATCATTATCATAATCATTCATCCGTCGCCATTAGCCTCGCTGCAGGACAGTGCGACGTTAAGCCCCAGACAAAAAAAATCTTTAAAATGGACACAGAAACTTCTACATTTGAGGTACAGAATTATTAGAATTATTTCGCGAATATTGTGTGATGGGTCACAGAGTAACCATGTATATTAGTAGTTGACTTTACCATAATCACTGTGTTTATGAGGGATAATACCTGAATAATATGCATTAGCTGATAAAACTCTTTGTGAATCTAGCCCCTGGCTGTTGTCAATATATAATCATGATGGGATACGTTGGGAAAGCTACTGCTATAACAACAGTACTGAATGCTTTCGCCGATGTCCAAGGCCGAACTTTAAACCATTCTGGCTTCTTAAAAGACATACTAGGAAAGCGCTCAGTGTAACGCGTTGATGAGCGAGCACCAGTACGTGCAAATTCTCGGACATCCATATTGAATTGAAATATGAGCCACTCAACCAACATAAAAGTATATTTGTTTTTCGTTTAAACTTGAAAATAGCATCTAACACTCTGATACGTTATAAGCAAATCAGATGCAGTTGCAGAGGAAAAACATTCATTTCGGTACTTCATTTCTGACAGCCATTAAAAATGTCAATAAGTGCATAGATTATTGACTGATTGGACAGACAATTTGTAAAATAGGAGACAATTGGTAACCGTGAAAAATATAAGTTTGATCGGATTTATCGACGACCATTTCATTTTTCAACCTTCAAGAGATATTTATTTTAATTTTAACAAATGAACATATTTCAAAATAATTAAGGTATGTTAACAGAAAAGGTGGTCTTTACATGTGTGCACATTTTCAGATCGATCGGTGAAACGGGTGACCTGTGTATCGGTTAGTAACAGAAAAAAAGAAACAGAAGTCCGTGTCAAAGAAGCCAACAGGAGTTGATCGCTTCGCTCGCTGAATTAAAAGCCATTTAAAATGGACCCCAATATTTTGCCGACTTGTTCAATCGGCTTCCTCAAGGGAGACTCTGTTTTTGTCCTAGATTGTAGTGTACATTCAAACATTATTCCTTCTATCGATCTTGTACTGTTTCACGTTTCCCTGCAATCTGGTGATATGTGAGACGATCGCGGTCGAACATGTTTGTACTAACAAGGTCGCACGTGGTTGTACTTACAAGGTATCGCCATGGTGGAGTCGTTGGGGTCGGGACTGTATTCCTCCGCCGGGAAGTAGTCAATGTTCTGGCACATCATCGACATCTCTCCCGCTGGAACCAACAAACAGATCACTCAGATATCTGCACAGACAATAGGGCAGGGTCGGCAACCTGCGGCTCCTTGGTGGTACTTGAATGGCTGTTTATAATAAAAATAAAAATCTGGAATCGAAAAATTTGAAAATTCGAAAACAAAACGCCCTGCGGGTCAACAACTATAATGTTGTTTAATTCAATTTGTTCATTTTAGAGTCCCAAAATCACTTTTAAATTGTTGAAATTCTAAAAAACCGCCCTGCGGGGCAACAACTGGGGGGCTTTGTCAATATATCAAAATGAACTAGTAATTTAATGTATTATTTTCGGTGTATTATATTTGATTGCCTTTACTGCGGCGCCCATTATTATCTAATTTGTTAATATTTGGGAAATTGGCTCCTTCACCAAAAATGGTTGCCGGTTCCTGCAATAAAGTGACGTTATCAAGTGTCAAACTGTTTATCAAGATCAAGTCAAATGTCAAATAATCATTGTACTCCGAAACAGTTTTCAATACTTATTCCTTATAGATATTATTTAGTGTGTATTTATTGTATTTTAGTTAGATTTATTATTTATCTTCATCTTGATTCATAATATAAAACATTGATTCGTTCAAAATCAAGCTGAAATATAAACATCAATAAAAAATAATTTTTGAAACAAATTCTAGGTTGTACGAATTAAAATTTACTATCATACTGTGTAACCTATAAAATGTAAATTATTTGGCTTCGCCTTTCCACTTGACATGGTCAGTTTCAGCAACTCCCACACAGCATAATCCTACATGCACACGCTTATCAACGCGTTTCAAGTCATCAACAATTAAAATTTAATCCCACACTAAAAGACAAAACACCTCAACAAACTGAAATATTTAATTAAGAACATAAAAATCAAGCGATAAAACACAACTCGTAAAAAGAGTAACAACCCTCTCACCTTTTACCCCTCAACTAAACCCCTTGTAATCGGCGGTGTAACGCAGCTAACGGCCCGTGTACGAATCTTTTATCACCCTTCTGATGACAATTAGCACGGGGCTTGGCGTTGATTGTTCAGTAATGACATTTACACCCCTCCCTCTCACCCCCCCCCCCCCTTCACCGTGAACAACAATGCCCCTGTTTAACGCATCCCGCACAACACATTGTGGTTTTCATTCAAGCCGATAGAGAGCGTCAGGGTCGACTTTGGCGGGAGAGTCAGAGTGGGTGTTGTTTTGATAAAAATGCTGTAACTAAAGTTGTTGAGTCAAGTTTCAAAATTAACAGAGATGGAATGGTAAAAAAACCAAAAATAATATTTTTACGTTACCTACCTTTGTAAAAACATATTCTGGTAAAATTATACGAATAATGTATTTTAGTGATGAACGAACAGTGTGTTTGCTTGTATGAAAACTTATTCAACTATCGGCTGAAGCAACAATAACTAAATGTTTTATTGAAAAAAAATATTCATGTCATATAATGTTCGTATAAAAAAGTACCTACCTACAAGGAATTTTAGGCAGAAATTATACATTTCTAAAGCATAAATTAACACTCAAATTAACATATTTTTTCACAGTTATGAAGCAACAAATAAAATCTTCAAATAAAAAGTTCTCTGGTTTCCTTCAGTTGAGGCAAATAAGGGGAAAGGTTCCTGGCTAATAGGCCGTGATCGCCTCGTTCCCAACGTGCATCCTTATTAATTCTGCATCATCATCTTTCTGTCTTCGTCATAATCATTCATCAGTCACCATTCTTCTGGTTGCAGAACAGTAAATGTAATGATTATTAGAGATTAAAGTGTAAAGCCCCATTTACACGGTGCAATTTCTTGAACAACTTCTGTGTCACATTCCCATTTTTCATAAACTTTTGTATTTACACGACGCAACTTTCTGTCACAGAACCAAGGACAGAACTTAAAACATGTTATAATTTACATTCAAGAAGTGTGACACAGAAGTGTGGTACAGAAGTTGTACAAGAAGAAGTCTCGATACATCAGCTTTAAATCGAAAGACAGTTGACACTTGAGTAAATTCAAAAATTGCACATTAAGAATTGAGTGTAACAACAATTTGTCGAGAAGCACGCCGGCGTTCCCCTCCTTCCCGCTAGTCTAACGACCGACTTCCGGTTCAGACAGGAAGTGAATCGTCCTTGCTACAAGAGCGTTCCTCCCCTCCAGATCCATTTCCCGTTGTTCGACTTTTCCTGAGCATTTCCCAAGACAGCACGAGTTGCCAGTTCAGGTGAAAAAGTAATATTTGAGTTGTTGAAGGTTTAGTGAGCTTCGTCTTCTTTTATTCGTTGAGACAAATTGATTTAATGGATTTTGATCTGATCACTTTGAGTGTACAAATTGCATTTCTCTGAGTGCAAGTCATGTCTCTACATCTCTACATCAGAGGTAGAAGGGCGGAAGTGCATTTTCTCGATTTTTCGTTGCACACTTTTGGATTGATAGAATAGATTCAAACTATCTCAATTGCCATTTTGCTGACGTCATCAAATACAGTTATATTGAAGTGTTTTCTTACACAATGACTCCATGCCAGCAATACACAAATATCATTGGATTAAAGCAGAATTACTGGTTTTCAGCTCACCTCTAGAATTAATGAAATGGACCTCTGACATTCTACCTCTGAGGTAGAGATACTATTCATTACACTGACAGTTCGAGGGCAGCTTTAAAGCACAAACATATTTTTGTCAGCATTTTATGCACTAATTTGGTATCATGATTGGTTTTTTAACACACAAATTAAATTGTTTTTAAATTGACAAATTCACATACTTAAAATTGCAGTTTTTTCTTCAAACACGTGCTTCGTTGTAGCTTTATTCCATATGATTCACATAATTTGTCCTATAATTAGTATAAAATTCCTGATTCTACAACAAAACTCCTGAAGAGTGCTGCAAATAAAGATACGAACATTTGCGCGTCAAATACTTCGTTACATTTCATATCCCATAAACTTGTGGATGCAAATTGCAAATAGCTCTCTTCCATTTCCCTTGAAATAGCTTCAGTATGACACAATATCGCGTGGCCGAACTGTAACTGTCTCAGTGTGGCTCTAAACTCTGTTATTTGTCGCTGATTCCACACGACAATGTCAACAGACATCTGACTGGTCCAGAAGAAATCTCCGTCCAACCGGCGTAAAGAGTTCTTGAACTTTGAAGCTGCCAGACGATGGAAAGGTCATGAAGTTGCCAAGAAACAGCTTATTGGACACATTTGTAATGTGCATGAACTTTTGTATGTTCATGTGTTTGTTGAACTACTAGTGCAGGTTCAAGTGTAGAAAAAATGCTTTCCGCTCGATTGGAGTGCCGAAATTGATTTTTTCATAATTATCGATTGTTTACATCATTCTTAATATTACCTGACGTGCCTTCAATTTTTTTGGTGGCCATCTTGGAAAATATGGCGGAAAACGTTCATTTTACAAATTTTTTAATTGTTGGTAGAGGAAAGGTTGAAAAATTATGAAATAATTCACTAAAACCAACTCAAATATGGGGACTTGAAAAAAAATACGCCTTGAACGAATTTTATTTTTTCATTGTTGGAATTGACCAATCACGTTTCTGTGTTTTTTTGCTGTCAATTTATTATGAAACGCGTGGACTTAGACTAAAATATATAGAATTAAAATTTGTAGACAATTTCATTTTGAACAATATGCGTTTAAAAAAAATGTTTCCAAAAAAATTAAATTTTAAGTCACTATATTTGAGTTAGTTTTAGTGAATTATTTCATAATTTTTCAATCTTTCCTCTACCAACAATTAAATAATTCGTAAAATTTACGTTTATCGCTCGTTTTCCGCCATATTGTCCAAGATGGCCACCAAAAAAATTGAAGGCACGTCAGGTAATATTAAGAATGATGTAAAACAATCGATAATTATGAAAAAATCAATTTCGGCACTCCAATCGAGCGGAATTACATTTGCTCCCCTACTATACTTGTTATCAGATGTGTTCTCTTTTTATTAAAACCATTAAACCATAGGTACCACATAAAAAACTCAACTTAAATATACCAGCCAAGACACTTTAACTAGAAAAAAATATTCAGCACTAAAGAGTAGTGGATCAATAAATGGGCCAAGATAACACGTTGATTTAAAAATAAAAAATCTCTTGGCGCATCCTGTATGAATATATTCTTGTAATCTGGTGTAGGCCCTCTATACCTATGGCTAGAATGAACAAAAAAATTATTTGTTTTCATTTTTAAATTAAGGTGTTGCCTACACAATTTTTGATATCACTACTTAGTGCTAAATAAATAGATTTTTTACGTTGAAGAAACTTGGTTGATATTTTTACACAGATTGATTTTATATGGATATCAACGCTTTCTTAAATTATGTATATACCATTGTTAATTAAATTTTAGCAACAAATAGTATACAAATAAGCTATTTCTGATTTGCGAATATGTATTTGTGTTGTCTTCTCTTCGCTTTTAGGATTATTATCCTGTACATGCCTATTGATTTCTAGAAAGTTCGGATCTTGGTTTCACCGGAAATTTGATTTAATGTTAATACTCTGTTTTACTGATGAATAATCTAAAAGTAGTGTTCGTAGTACAGGTCTCTTAAAGGTCTAAAAACACGTTTTATTAAACTATGTCCATGCATTACGAAGGTAAATGTGTTCAATTCGCATTTTCCTAGTGTTAAATAATCAAATTAATAGAAAATGACATCCAAATAGAAATTCGCTCACGTATAATAGATAGATAACAAAAATAAATGTTAATCATCAAACTTTCCATTTAAATCGAATGTCATAAAATATTAATCGCGCCCTGTAGCTACATTGCATTGCAGCTCTCTATTCGACTTCTGGTAATGATTCCATCCAATCGCAAGCACACCTATGGGGCCGCAGCAATGAGACAACGCCTAATTAATATGCAAGTGAAGTAGCGAGGGCTGTTAGTACAACAGCGAGGTGTACGTGAGACAATTAACTCAGAACGTGTGAGAAACTCGACGGGCGGGAAGAATTTACAGGAGCACAACTTTTCAGTGTGGAGTGAGATTAAAAGATTGTGCTAATCGGTGATGGGGAGTTGGGATGATTATTCAGATGAGTGATGATTGAGATGGCTTAGAATGGTTTGATGTCCAAGAGGATGGCAGCACGGTGGTGTGAATTCAGATTTAGGCCCAGAAATATTTTTAGGGCCCCCAATTTTTTTTATTGCCTACCGTGAAAATCTTAAAAAAATATGTTGTCATAATTCTGGCCTGTCTTTAAATACTCGGCTAACTTTTAAACGGTTTATTAGGACTTATTGTCATGGCAACAACCACTGACATTCCTAGAATGACTGTGTAGCAGAGTATTGAAAAACTGGATCAGTACAGTATCATACTTTATGACACTTTTTTGATTGCAGTGGATTTTTGTGGTCGAAAGATTTAATTTAATTCTTTTTTTAGTTTTAGTTTTTAGTTTTTTTAGTGCACACATTTTGGTCGATTTGATAATCTAAATTCTTCCAATTACCACTATTTTCGATCTTTATTTTGCCCCCCCCCCCCCCCCCCCCCAACCCCAACGAAACAACCCTGGTGCCTCAACAGGTTCATCGTTTAAGTGTGCCAACATTTATAATACATCTGTCCTAACAATAATTATATACTCGGAATAGGTTGGCTGAGTGGTTAAAGCTCTGAACTTGTATTCCGGGGGCCCGGGTTCGATTCCTGCGGCCGTCCTTCCTGACTGTTTTTTTTTTCGTGGTTTTCCCTCAGTCGACAGGCAAATGCTGGGAAGGTACCCTACTAATAGGCCACGACCGCCTCCTTCCCACCGGCCATCTTTACCTACTCTTCACCATTATCTCCTAATCATCATCATAATCATTCATCCGTCGCCAATAGCCTCGCTGCAGAACAGTGCGACGTTAAGCCCCAGACAAAAAAAACTATCTATTACACAATAATTGCACTATTATTATCATTTCATGCATTCTATGTATACATAGTGTACATGAGAAATCCCTTATTGTTGCCATAAAATATACCTGTGTCCGTTCATATGACATTAGTGTGTGTGCAAAATTTCAGATTGATTTGTTAATCCAGGGCATTACCAACAAAAACACATAGAATAGCAGAGTTCCTTAGTTATGCTCGCTCACTCAATCATTGCTTGACGAAGTGATTCTACTACGAAATGATATCTCTCTTGCAATCACATTCTTGGTTCAGGCTTCAAGTCCCCTGGGAAGTCGAGAACGAGAAGAAAGCAGAGAAACTTTCCTTGGCGCGCAAACAGCCGCAGAAAGCTCGAACTCTTGTGGAGCTTAACAGTCGAGAAGGATAATTGGAAGGAGAAAACAAATTTCAAAATGTAGACTCACAGAAGAATGCGTAACTTCAAGCAATATTCATGCGGTGATGTCGGATATTTTGTTCATTGGGCGAATGTTTGTAACTTGAATTACTTTAAAGTCGTTAGAATTCTCTCATATTCTCTACTATATCTTACGAGAAAAGGGGATGGCATAAAACGCTTCAATTTGTTTGGGTTACTGTGCAAATATACAAAATTCCAAGAAAATTTTTTAACGTAAATAAATGAACTTGAACTTGAAACTTTTGATTTTATTGTTGTTTACAAAACAATCTGAACCAATCTGGTTGGCTTACAGTAGACTTTTGAGGACTAAAATGTTTTTAAAATGTAGGGCATTCCAAAAAATAAGAAATAAATGTCATTAAATAGTCCTGTAGATTGAGTTAACACAGTGAATAATTTAAATGAAATGTATCCTATTAAAATTCATTAGGTAAGATGTCATACTAATTGTATCTGTGTGTTTACTATTTTTCTTACGGAACAGGTTGGGTGAGTGGTTAACGCTCTGAACTTGTATTCCGGAGGCCCGGGTTCGATTCCCGCGGCCGTCCTTCCTGACTGGGGTTTTTCGTGGTTTTCCCTCAGTCGACAGGCAAATACTGGGAAGGTACCCTACTAATAGGCCACGACAGCCTCCTTCCCACCTTCCATCCTTACCTACTCTTCACCATCATCTCCCAATCATCATTATAATCATTCATCCATCGCCATTAGCCTCGCTGCAGAGCAGTGCGACGTTAAGCCTTAGACAAAAAAAACATTTTTCTTCTGCTATGAATTTCTATGTTCAATTATAGAAGTCTACTTATTACTTATTTTCCTTCAAGAACCATTGCTAGTGCCATAACCATTACGACATTTGCTACTATAGAAATGAATACAAGCCCATAATGTAACTACTCTATCACTGAAACCGTAATATTCTTCTAACATGATACAAGCCTACGGATCAGATTGCTGTACCAAGAATCAGTAATTGAATATTATTGAAAGAGAAAACAATAGCATGATTTGACACATTGATCAATGTATTTAAACCTGGAAAAACGTTTGCGTCGCTTTGAAGAGATCTAGCCTTCGTATTGGATACGAATGAATATTTGTGTGAAAGTTTTTGCTCTGTAATATAAATTTGAAATATAAAAGAAAGATAATTACACAAAATGCTTTGAAAGTAATGTGACAATTGAATAATTAATTAAAGATCAATTGGTTGACGGGTTTGGTATCCAATAAAGATCGGAAATTCCATAGTTTTGAGCGGTTTTGTTGAATGACCGGCGCCTAATTAGCAAATTATTTGAAATTACTTTAAATTAATTGACAAATTATTTCAAAACAAGCGTAACATCTCCTAAAAAAATCCGAAAAATGCGAAAATTTCTATAACCCTTGAAGATATTGACAGATTTTTCTAAAATTTAGTCATCGCCTAAAATGTTGATCCTATTGACTCTGCAAAATTTTAAGTTGATCTGTCAAATTGTTTGCAATTTTAACTTCCAACCAATCACAGAATATCGTTCAAAATCTATATATAACCACACATATGACATAAATGTGTTTGCAAAATTTCAGATCGATTTATTGAACGGTGTGACCTGGTCATGGGCTTCAAAAAACAAAGAAACAAACACAGAAAACGAGCCATAAGAGTAACGGTCGCTTTCGTTGTTGCTTATCCACTGTAATCATCTAACACCAAGGGCCTCTTCTGTCTAAAGTTTTACGACCATAGTCAGATGTGCTTAACAGAGAGACTACGCCAACTTTTAAAATGGCGAACCATAAAAAGTTCGTAAACCATTACCGTTAAAAATGTCTTCGTAAGCTATTTTACAATTTTTCTTTAACGACTGTAAATAATCTAATTGGCTGGTTTTGGCGCTATCTTGTGACTTGAGTCTTCCAGTTTATGTTTTGTTTTACTGTCAGCAGGTAATAAGGTGAAATACACGAGGATGCCACTTGAATAGCATAGCAGGTGCGATTCTTTACAAGTTCACATTCACCACCGACGGCTGCCACCTTAGCGCGGTGGTGGGGTTTGTGTTGGCCAATGATCCACTGCAGCTAAGCCGGCGAGCATCTGCTTATGTGTAAGGGGTACCTTGCCGGACAGGTCAGTGGTGAGGCCCAGACAAAGTGCAGCCAGGGTTGGCCTAACCATGCCCTCCCTTGAATTTGCGGTCCCCTCGGGCCGGCCTTCCCCCTCGAGATGGTGATCCCCCTGAAATCGGGTTCCGCCGGCCCGTATCCTCACAACCCCGGTCTGTCCCCATTCCAGCCTGGCCTTCCCACCAGTGCTGGACTCCCCCGGATCGGGCCCGTTAGGTCGACCCCTCTCCATGTCCTCCACTCATGATCAACAAAGTTAAGTGTAAAAATTAATGTGCGCAATATAACCTCGTCGTTGACGCGCCGTTAAACAATACTAATCTAATCATGTTCACAGTTTTTAATATAATAAAATCTCTCTTGCTAAGTGTAAAAAAATTGAAGTACCTACTCCTACGTGTAGTGTTTGTGAAGCAAATTTCATGTTCAAAATTGCAAAATAAAGTTCAATTTAAAATTTAGTGAACGAAGGAAACGAGCGCCAACGACTTTGCTTCGGTCTCCATTTCCTGATATTGATTTACTTTTTCCTGATGTTAGTGAGATACAAATAGCACTGCGGGTTCCTTTCGATCTGAATTTGAACATGTGTGAAGGGAACTGTCCGGTTTGTTGTTTAGTTTTTCACAAATATTTTAACATTTTAAAATCTGAATGTTGATAAAAAAATCCTTTTCGGATTTTATTTAATACGTAAAGGTGGTACAAGCGCTCGGCCGTTTTAGCAAATTGAGAGTGAGACATTGTTTCTGAAGTAAGTGTTACTTTGTTCACAGTTGATTGAGCACTTTTCATTTTTGATTCGTGCCTTGATTGATATTTAGGCGCCGGTTATTCAAAAAATAAGCGCAAACTATGAAATTTCCAATACGATTGGAGACTGAACCCGTTAACCATTGATCTCAAATTTTAATTATGATTAGATGAATGACAAACTTATAGGGTTATCACGTGCCACATTTTTAAAATTAAGTATCATACGGCACCCATTGAGACAAGAAAATATACAATTTTTCACCAAAATTCAACCAAATGGTTTAAATTTCAAAACAATTCGTCAACCCATTTTGTCTCCAATCGTATCCAAAAAAGTGCCTGCACCAAGCGGCAAAATCGCTCGCGCTTGGACCATCTCAATAAAAGCCTGCAATGAGGACTTGCTATTTGAAGTCTGCCATCACGAAATGGAGGTAAAATAAAACAAAATGGCTTCAAAACGACTTGATCTAGTGTATTCGGTTTCTTGACTTCTCCGCGATAATCCGTCAAGCGCTTGACAATGTAACGGAGAATCTCAAGGATTAGCTCAATAATGTTCTTAAAACCTTGCTGGCAAAACAAGATTACATTCTGCTGCAACTAATTCTTCAAGCCCTTGTATAAATTATATCTAGAACAATGCGTTACATCTGTTACTGTAACATAACACTCAACTACGTTGTATCTGGATTTTCAATTCGAATATGTACCAGATGGATACACTTAGAGAGGCTATATACTGCCCCAGTATATAGCCTCTCTAGATACTCTGATCGTTTTTATAATTGACAACAAACAGATTATTGTGAAAAATTATTAATTGTATTTTTTAAACGCAAGTTTTAATACACGGTATACCAATTGTTATCAATAATATTGTTGGTTTGATCTTTGTTACGGATGGCATGGTAACATTGACGACAAACCTCGCACTCGCAAAGTGCTCGCATCAAATTCGTCCATCTGAGAATTGCTCACTCAGCGTGTTCTCTAAACAACAATGAATCAACGACAAGAAAAACGCCTCAAAACAAATCACAACCCTCCAAATGCTCCTACTCCGAAACCTCGACGCACCATCAAGTCGCTTCCTACTGAGGTGCTGTTGAACATCTTCAACTTCCTCGACATGTACACGAAGATCAACGTGGTGCCCCAAGTCTGTCAGCGTTGGCAGAAACTCCACACCGAGCCCACCCTCTACAGCAACGTCTGCATCATCAACGACCGCCTCAGTCTTAAGGACGCCATCTACGTCCTGAACTTGGCGACGGCGCTGGAATCTCTGACACTCAGCGATCGCATGGACATCAACGAACTCCTTGCGCGCATGATCATCAAGAACTTCCGCACGATCAAGTCCGTGTGTATCGTCAACCGACGTGGAAAGTCTCGCCGTCTCTCCGGGGTCGTGCTGCACAGGTTGATCAACAAATGCAAAGGGCTTGAGGAATTAAGATTCTGCAATACAAAGACTAAAAGCACGACGTTTTATCAGTCGATTGGATTGCGTTTGCCCGAACTCAGGAGTATTGAGTTCCCAAACGGGTTGAAGAACTCCGGAGCCAGTATGAAAGTCGTCTTCGACAACTGTGAGAATATCCAGCACGTGCGGATGTATCATTTGTCCGTTCTGGTGGATGATGACGCAAGACAGATTTGTGAACAGAAGAAAGACATCCTTTTGACTCTTGAACTAAACGGGATGAGATTTACTGACGCGACGATCCGGACAATATCCACCTGCAGTCAGCTGACGACCCTCCATCTGCACCACATTCGGAACGTCACCGACATCGGACTGGAGCAACTTGGAGCTCTCAAGAACCTGCGTAGTCTTACTCTCTCTGGATGTTATCTCATCTCCCATGTCGGCTGGCTTCAATTATTGAACTCGGAGAATCTTCAGAGCCTGACTGAACTGCGGATAAGCGGATGTCGGACCTTTGACTGGCGCTGCGTCGACTTCGATTTGGCAAACTTGAAGAAGTTGTCCATCTTCCGGTGTTCGAATATGACGCCGACTGGCTTCCGGCGGCTGTTCGACGAGATGAAGTTCCAGAAGCTGGTGGAGTTGCACATCGTCAACTGTCGCAAGGCCAACAACACTGTCATGGCCGCGGTGCAGATGCACTTGCCGCGAGTGGAGATATTCCGCGTTCACGGGTGTCCTCGGGTGACCAGTGACGGGATCAAAATCATCAAGAAGGTCATCAGAAGGAACTTTTTGTAATGTTTTTCCAGGACTAAATGAAATTTGTGTATGTCTTCTTTGGAATGAAGACGCATTTACATAAACGTGGAAAACTTGTTCCAGTTTATTATCAGCTGGTTTTGTAAAATTGTTGATGTGTTTTATGGTATGTTTTACTTCAAGTGCATGTACCCAAACGTGAAGACATTTTTCCCGTTTTGAATACCACTGTTAAAATTCTTGACACTTATTAAATAATAAACATTTTTTGAAGTAAAGAGAAATTTGTAAATCACTTAATGTATGTTTTCGTAGGTTATTTTAAAACCGAAAGTATTTAGACTTTGACATATCTAGTTATTGATACTTGTCAATACAAACGACAAATGACAAATGAAGGATATTATTTTAAAATTCAAAGAAATTTATTTGGATTATAAATTGTGCTCAATAATGAGTTTAGCTCTAATTATCTTTGATTGGTTGTCAAAAGTTCACATTGACATCTAGGAAATCGGCACTACTGAGCTGACATTGCAAATGGAACCATTTATGTGGATTATCTCTCAAGATATGCATGTCTCGAAACCAGATGTGAAGCTCATTGCTACATTGGGTGATTATCTAAGAGAAATCAGAAAGTATAACGTCCAAAGTGATGTTTTAGTTATGTCTTTACACTAACAGAATTATGAAAAAGCGTCAGATATTAGTGACCATTTTAAGAACCCTTGACTTAATATTGTCACACACTGGCTTTGAGGTCATACATTAGGTCATAACACTTTGATGTCACACCAGAGGTCATAATGAATTTAATCGAGTGTGTGGCTTATTTTAGTCCAGTAAGCGTGAAATGGTTGTTAATATCATTTTATATACAATTATTTAATATCGTTCTTCAATGTCCTGCTAAAACCAGTAATTAAGTTTAATCTTTTCTTTATCAACTGTTCAAAATTTAGCAGAGTATTGAAAAGCTTGGCCTTTTTTAGACAAAATTATAGAAAACTGATTGTTAATAAATACCAACTGCAATGTGAAAAGATTTCCCTCGAGTGGGACTCGAACCTACGACCTTCCGATATCCAGTCAGATGCTCTACCACCTGGATCAAACGTGGATGAAATTCACGGTCTTCTGACCCTATCTTCAAAATCGGTAAGTTGCTAACGCAGATTATATTGGAACACAGCCGCTGCACTGTGAACTGCCTCGATAGCTCAGCTGGTAGAGCATCTGACTGGATATCGGAAAGTCGTGGGTTCGAGTCCCACTCGAGGAAAATCTTTTCACATTGCAGTTGGTATTTATTTACATTCACCTAACTGAGGGAATCAGTAAAAACCATAATTTATAGAAAACTGCTTTGAAGAACCATGAGCTTCCCGTTACCTTCTGTTTCCTTGAACATTTAAATTGTTCTTTCACTTTAATTGGTTGTCATGGCAACCATGTAATGACAAACAACGCCGCAACAATGTTTCACTGAAAGCTCTCCCGCTCTCTCTCGAGAGAGACTCGGCAACAGCGCACGCACGGGGCAATACATCATAACGCAGTGGCTCTACCTGTACAAGGTTGCCACATCTAATCAAGATGGATGTTATAGCCATCATGGCGGCGGCTCAATGATTCCCACATGTCTCTTCCTTCATATTATTTATTTACTACAACTGAGGGCTGTTTTAGTGGATTACCTGACCCTAGAATGTTGCTACACAGAACGCGGGCGATAAATTCCACTGTCCAAAGAACGGCTCAATTTAAGAAAAGAAGATGGGAATTGGAGAAGTACTGGAGATTGTATCGAAACATTTGTTACGCACTAGAGGGATATCTCATGAAAATTTATACCGCAGTAAATTTGTAACCAGTAATAATGACAAAAACACTCATCCCCCGAGAAAGGCAAAAATGTTATTCATAAAAAATAATAATTTAAATTTCCTCCTTAATTTAAACGGCATGTGACAATTATCAGAGCTGTGGTCTCATTTCTAAGTCTTCAACATTACCATGGTGATTCCTTTGTTGCCATGGCAATGTATAGAAATTGTGATGTCGTTGTCAATTTTAATGTTTTTAAATTTGAAGAAATCCATAACATTTCGTAAATAAATTCCTTGAAAACTATTAATTTCATATTTCTTGCATAACCTTCACTTGGCCAAAGTCAAACCGGCTTTCGCAAGAAAATTAATTGGCTGATATAGATTTGGTGGCATCTGATAAGTCTTTGCTAACTCATCATTAAACTCTAGTAGGTAGCTTTGATTTCATTGTTAATAACAAGGATTGATTGTCAAGGAACTATACCAGCAGCCAATCCGTTCCGTTCAATATCGTTTTTACTTTGGCCAAGTGAACATTGAGTGTGTCAATACATACGAAATGCAAATGTAAATCAGTTCCACTGAGCTTTTACTGAAACCTGACTAGAAAGTCGGTTAATCGGAAGTTAGTAAAAGCGAGCATGCTGATTGGTTAAGGAAATGAAACCTAGCAAGTAGGACTAACCCAGAAAAAAACACTCCGTGTAAAAAAGGCAGCCAAGTCTCTTTACTTTAAAAAAATTCAACACCGAAAAGGAGTGATATCAAAAAAGAAGCCAAGTCAATGACATTTCCAAATATTTAATCGTATCTTTGAAATAAAAGTATAAACACCGAGAAATACTTTACAAAAGGACTTGGCGCATCGTTTTTTTAAAGACATCATTCTATCCTATAAGTGGAAAGAAATTTACAATTAGGTACATTTTCCTCTTTTTTTTAGAGCCAGTATCTATGAATCAAGCTACTTTTAGTAATGGCTATTTTATAGTTTTGTCAATGGCGATAGAAGAAAGATTTCATGTTGTAATATATAAGTAATGTAAGGGTGGAAGAATTAAATAACAATTGGAAGTGGGCTCATTTTTATTTTTATAGCACTGTTAATATGGTGATATTAGAAGGGTATGTTTTCATAATTTGATCTTGATTGAGGGAAATCATGAAACGTTGTAAAATAATTACTAACTATCTATGGAACACTATTATATATTTTTGAAGTGTCAAGTGTATAAAGTTAAAAAATTTAAAGAAATTCTATGTGCCGTCTCTGTGTACTTTGTGAAATGTATTGTTATAAAATGCGGATTAATAGAAATGTATTTCATGATGCGAAGGTATAACGCATGAGACTTAATTATGTTGACCACGAAACAATATTACGAAGATAACTATTGTGTATTAATAGAAAACATAGGCAACAAGTTTCATAGCGTATATATTCAAATAGAAAAAAAATATTTTACAGTAGGTATGTATAATATGTAATTGAAAGATGTGTCCCTATTATTCTAAAAATTCTAAATGACGGTTGTATATAAATGGCATATGCTTATGAATAGAAAAATGTCTTTAAAAAAACGATGCGCCAAGTCCTTTTGTAAAGTATTTCTCGGTGTTTATACTTTTATTTCAAAGATACGATTAAATATTTGGAAATGTCATTGACTTGGCTTCTTTTTTGATATCACTCCTTTTCGGTGTTGAATTTTTTTAAAGTAAAGAGACTTGGCTGCCTTTTTTACACGGAGTGTTTTTTTCTGGGATATCACTTCTTTTGTTAGTTTATTCATACAGCTTGTAGCACATGTCCTACCAAGGACTAATTTCTTTAAAAAAATACGCCTCAACCGATTTGGTTAGTAAGAAAAGTTGCATTTGGTACAAGCTTAAAATGATTATCCAAGAAGAATAGTCTGAGTTTCGTTACAATCTGTCCAGACGTTTTCGATATCTGACTTCACTTCCAGTTTAAAAAATGGCGCTCAATAATACTGCCGCCTTGAATTCATAAAAGTGCAACATAATTGCATAATTAAGCTGCAATCTCGGCAGTTGTTTTCGATATATGACGTCACTTCCGGTTTTGAAATAGCGGCCGAAAATAATGTCATCTTGAATCCATAAATATAAGGGCTATATAATTACATAATTTAGTTGCAATCGGTACATCTGTTTTCTATAAATGACGTCACTTCCTGTTTTAAATATGGCGGCCAGAAATAATGTTGTCTTGAATTCATAATTATAAGTCCAACATAATTAGATAATTTAGTTGCAATCGGTACAGCCGTTTTCGACATATGACGTCACTTTCGGTTTTAACAATGGCGGTCGAAAATAATATCGTCTTTAATTCAAAAATATAAGTCCTACATAATTACATAATTTAGTTGCAATCGGTACAGCCGTTTTCGATATATGACGTCACTTCCGGTTTTAACAATGGCGGTCGAAAATAATGTCGTCTTTAATTCAAAAATATAAGTCCTACATAATTACATAATTTAGTTGCAATCGGTACATCCGTTTTTGATATATGACGTCACTTCCGGTTTAAACAATGGCGGCCAAAAATAATGTCGTCTTGAATTCATAATTATTAGTCCTACACAATTCCAAAATTTGGTTACAATCGATACAGCCGTTTTCGATATATGACGTCACTTCCGGTTTTTGCAAATGGCGGCCGAGTACACCGCAATCTTGAATTTATAATTATTCACAATGTATGTTTCTAAATATCTATTTAAAAGTATAGATTGGGGAATTGAGTGTCATTTAGCATATTAATGGCGTCATTTAGCATATTCATGACGTCATTTCCGGTATAGGTAATAAGAAAACAATCTAGTTCTATCTAGTTGATACTTCATGAATGACCTTCTGAATTCTTTAGCGCTAATTTCCGTCAAATCGGTCATGCCGTTTTCAATATATGACGTCACTTCCGGTTTCATTTAGTGGTTCCTGCCGCCATTTCCGGTACCGTTTATTTGTATATTCATTTATCCCAATTGATTTTTCAAAAAGATTGCAGAATGCATAGACAGGAGCTAGTTCAGTGGCAATCGGTACAGGTGTTTTCGATATATGACGTCACTTCCGGTTTCAGAAATGGCGACCGAGAACACTGTATTTAAATTATAATTATTTTGTATTGTCTATGTTACAATGTAAGCTAATTATATGTGTATTTAAAGTATAATTTGATGAAATAAGCTAAATATTGTGAATTTATGACGTCACTTCCGGTTTAGAAAATAAGAAAATAATGTTTTTTAGTATCATATTTCATATAGATGACCAACTCAATCGAATGGCGCTAATTTCGTTCTAATCGGTCCAGCCGTTTTTATATATGACGTCACTTCCGGTTTAAAAATGGCGGCACAAAAAATTTATAAGAGGCAAGGTATCATCAGACGCCAAAAGTGCATATGTGGTAAAAATTTCAGGTTGATCGGTTCAGCCGTTTAGGCTGTGGCGGTGATAGCAACTTTTTCGGGAATCATATGAAGAAGAAGAAGAAGAAGAAGAAGAAGAAGAAGAAGAAGAAGAAGCAGATGAAAGCGGTGTAATTTCTCGATTTTCACTGCCCTCTAGGTCGTAAACGGCATGACTGGTTGTTGTCGCGTGATGTATATGTTGTTAGGTGGGCCATAGCTCAAAATTAAGACATTTCACAACAATGAGAGATTTTCCATTGTTGAGATCCAGTTGGCCGAAAATGCTATGTTGTTGCTTACAGTAAAAGTAGTTGGTCTGCTCCTCAGTTTATATAGGCATTTACGGTATGTTGAGTGACTGTGAGTGTACGGTAAGACTTGGCTGAGTGGAGCGACCGCTCCACTAGATTCATACATAAAAAGAAACAAGCAAACAATCATGAAACGAACCAAATTAATAAGATTTTTTATAAAAGATAATATTTTGACTACAAAAACTTCTATCATTTCATTTACAGCTTGAAAAGAAGCAGACAAATATTCTAACATAATGATTTGCAGACGACCTTTTCACCCTCGACACAATAATCCCTCGCCCGACAGCCGAGGGGCCACGACCCCCCCCCCCCCCCCCCCCCCCCCCCCCAACAATATTTCACTTCAGTACCCGTTCATCAACAACTCAAGCTGGAGCCATCTTGTGTCACAGTTTTTGACGTCCCGGCAGACAAATTATTAAAAAACCCCACTGGAAAGTTCGTTTTTTGTTGCCTAGAAGTAAACTCGTCTATTCTTGATGCGGCGTCAAATGATAAATTCAGAACATGTCAGTAAACTTGTCTCCGACGCAATAAAGCCGCGCTGTTGTGTTTGCGTTCGGGAGAAAGTTGAGTGTTTTCGCGACGGCCGAAATATGTGCGAGTTAAAGAATTTGTACAAAACCGTTTACCACAGAATATGAATAATTTAGGAGTAGACGAAGCAAGTTGGTTCTGGCAGTAACGCCTTGGACTTCGAGCGTAGAAGGCTGACTGAGTATTATTCGCGGTTATCCAGAGGCAAATGATGGGAAGGTTCCCTACTATGAGGTTATGTCAGCCACCTCTCACCGTCCATCCTACTATATCAAATGTCATGAGATGCCTTTGAAACTACAGAATAGTCATGTACATCAGGGGCTGGATTCACAAAAGGTTTATGCCGGTATAGCATTATAACTACCAATATCGCTATTACCAAGATATAACCATGTTAAAACTTAGAATTTTATCATTATAATTGGTGATTTGTACAATTAAATTCATAAAGATATGCCGGTATAACATGGTAATAGATAATATTGATATTAGTTTTTTCGGTCATAAAGTTATACTTCTTTGTGAATCCATCCCCAGAGTTCAAATATCTTAATTTTGCGTTACTCACTTTTGGAATGATGTAATCAAGCTCAATCAATTGCAATTTGACTGATGTCAACAAATATAGTTATATTTCAGGATTCTCATTACACAATGACTCAGTCACCATTACAAATATGATTAAATGAAGGCAGAATGACTGTTTTTTAGCTCACCTTCAGAACCTTTGAAATGGACTGCCGGCCTTCTACCTCTGAGGTACAGATACAAACAAACAATCGATTTTGTTCATATGATCGCGGAAGATGTTTATTGGTATGTTTTCGGGTTCCTGAGTTTTCCTCTTTTGATCAAAAGCTCTTCTGGGAAGTTCCGAGTTTCGCTGAGCTATAAGTTGGCGAAGTTCTGTGAGCAGATCGTGGAGTTGCTTGGAGCAAAACCTCGCGGAGATTCCGATGAAATACGTCTCTCCTGCGTACTGGATCACACAACAAGCAGGATTCTTGCACTGTACTTGGTACATTCGTAACATATTGTTAAGAGTTACGATTTCATTACATCCTGGTGGTGATTGTATGAAAGTCAAATTCAATTTGAAAACACTAATTAAAGTATGAATTTCAATTTATGAAAGTTCTTCTTTTACACCGGTTGCTGCTCTTTTAAAATTGAAGTTGTATTGCATAATGATATATAAATATTAAATGAACGTTTTGATACTGTTGACCCTGTTGACTATTCTTATTTCCGACCTTTCGGCTAGCGGACGCTTTAAATGGGATTAAAAAAAAATGGGTTAAAACACACATTCTTGTGACTGTGAGAAAGTTACAAGTAAAGTTACCATAATATTCAATGATAAGTGTGGTGCAATCAATTTTTATAAATGTAAGAAGAAATAGAACAATGTGAATATTTCTTAAATCATCTTGTAACCAAATGTTCTCTTTGCCACTCTCCCCACGTAAACTTTCTTTGAAAACAATCGGTAATGTGAGGTTGTTCGTTTGATTCTAGTAAGCAACAACCGCATCTCATTAAATTGATTCGTTAGCGCGCAATTTAAACAGTCATGTAACATTTTAAACCTACTTCTTGAAATCTGAAGTGAAATGTAGAAAAGTTAGCTAGTGAAGTTTCCATCAGTCCCACATTAATCCTCCTCTTTAAGATCAACTCCTTCAACTGGTCCCAACCTTCTGAGTGAACCTTTTAACTTGTCGGTTGAAATCTCCCGCTAACTGATCTCTAATACGTCGAACATCTCTCCCCATTACTTGGTCCAGACGGGAGGCTGGAGGTGATGCATCAGAAGCGCTGTGGACGGACGACAGATGAAACATGCCACTTTGTCACGCTGGTTCAGGCGGTTCGTGTAGCATGTTTTAAAATGTTAAAGAGATGTTTTAATAAAGGATTGTGTGTGATGGATTTTTTATCGGCTATGTATTTTTTTAATTATATCGGCAGTACCAAACCGATTGTTCTGTTTGACCTTAGAGAGTAGTTTTTTAATCGATTTAATCAATATCTTTCATCAACGTTTTTATGTATTACGTAAGGCTTCGCAGTTTGGATTGATTACTTCTATTTTGTCCTATATGTACGCTGAGTGACACTTTTTTTTTAATTTGTAGGTTTTTACTAAAAGTCAGTAGGACAAAAATAACTATCGTCTTTTTCGAACTTTTAATTTTAACTTTAACTTCAAATTTTTTTTAACTTTTTAAAAAAAAATTCTTAATGAAATAACTTTTATTGATCAGCTCTGTTGACCTGTACGAAGTCTAATTTCGTAAAGAATTACATTGGTAATAGATATTGATAAAAATCGATTTAAAAAAAACTCTTCAAGGTCACGCTCACTACTCGGCCCCTCGTATTGCATGTGAATAATTAAGCGTGTGAAAGTTACTGTTCTAGGCATTGGAACAATCTTACCAAACTCTTCAAAAGGGCAGTAAATATGTATTTGAAATTTCATTGAATACCTTTGACAAATATTTCAAAACAACTTGAAATGTCAATAAAATATCCATATTTATTGAAGTTCTTGACAGATTTGTATGATAATTGTCAAAAACACGTGTAACAGTGTTTTCGTGGTCAGGAGAAAAAATCCAAAGAATGTACGTTTATGACTTTATTACGCCATCAAATTTATATTGGACGATTCCAAAAGGTAGGTAATAGAATTGCCGGTTCCATTTTACGCTGTTTAAACTAAATTGGTTCTTTTGACAGTGAAAAATTCTACCTATTGGAAATTGATTATTCAGAAAATAATTCAGGATTTAGCATAATCTTTTCCTGTTTGAAGCCAGGATTCTTAGCCACTTGGAAATATTTATTAAATTAAGAATATTGAATATTTTGGAGTGTCTACGTGAATTATCCAAGAAATGTCCGAAAAATATGAACCATTCAACTCAAAATCAACTTCAAAATTTACACGGGCACTTGGAGCAGTATTTTAGGTGTTTTTTGGACAGTTTTTAGACACATCTCTCAAGAACTTCAAAGAGTTATAGAAATGTATCTGAAATAATATGGATATCTTTAAATATTTGTCAAATGTATTCAAAGAATTTCAAAGAATTTATCAGTGCACCTAACAGATTGTCTTCCTCTATTTCCAAGGTCTATTATAGAGCAGCAACTTTCACACTCAATGATAATTTAATTCGAATACATAGAAATGCTCGCTTATCAACGCGTTCAGAGAGCATCTTGATCAGAAATCAATGCCCCCCCCCCCCCCCTCCCCCGTCACACTGCCTCCTAGATTTACGCACACACTGGTGTAAATCCCCGGTCTCTAGAGGGCTTACATCCACGGCCTCCATGTGTGCTCGGATGCGCGCTAGAGCTAACACCACGTGACAGGTGTCATGGCGGCGCGGTGACGTCATGTCACGTGATCGTAAGTGATTTCGCGTCGCAAGCTGAAGATCATATTGAGGCGGTTCGTCTCGAGAAGGAAATCGTTTCATTCATGGAGGACAAACTGTCGTTACTTTATTTTGAAAATTTATCAATTTGTCATTCTAAAAAACATTTTTTTTTAAAGATGAAATTCTGTACGTCAGTGGTAGAAGGGCGAAAGTAAATTTCAATGATTCTTGAGGTGAGCTCATATATTTCTGAGTTCATCTTCATATTTGTACCGGTGACATGAGTCATTGTGTAAAAGAATACTTCAATAACTGTGATTGTTGACATCAGTCAAATTCCAAAAGAGAGCGACGAAACATCGAGATAATGGACTTCTGCCTTTCTGCCTTTGAGGTACAGAATTAAAAAATACGAGAGAACGAAAACTCTGGCTTCAAAACAAGTATACTGTTTTACCATTTTCAATTATTCTCGTGCATCTCTTTACAAGCTAATTTATAGAATCGCAAAGCTCCATCCATATTTTTGTTATGTGGCATTTTGAAATGATGATTCAAACATGCATTTATTTTTAGTTTCATTCTGTTCTCCTGTATTCATTTTCAAGAGATATTTCCTGCATGTTTAAATATGTAATATTATTCGTATGTGGAAAACTGAAGCGATGTAATCGGATATTTATAATCTATTGAATTCTGTTTGTGCTCTGGATTAAATATCAATTCCACGGACAACGCAAATACTGATTATTTATCGCTGTTAACACGCGGGGATTATCCCAATTAATGGCTGGGCATGAAATATGAGCGAGGTAAAGGTATAGACAGGGAAGGGGAGGGTTGCGGTAAATGTGCTGGAATTCCAACCTTTTCCTGATATCACCACCATATTGTTTTACATTTTCAAACTAAAATTATAATGATATCGTCTCATAATTCGTAACAACACACAAAGATAGTTGAACTCTTATAAAATTTAAGTACTAAACAGTCATTACAATTGGTAGGTGACAGGGGATAAAACTAAAATTAACACGGTGTAAAAAAAAAAAAAAAAAAAATTATTTTAAAAACAAAAAGGGTTATAAGTATGAAAAACTAGAAATGTAACAAATATCCTATGAGATGAAGGTTTTATAGAAGCAAATGGCATTTGAAATTATTTTGATTGTTTTTCTCTCGGCTGAATGTTGAGTCCACAATCTACCCATTTTTTTAATGAATGCCTGTGTATTTTCTACTTTTATAAAATACATTTTCAAACGAAATAGAGTCAGATTTGTTTTTAATTTTATTTATATCTAAATTTGAGAAAATTGGGCGGTTTCTTTTTCCCCGGCGAAAGTGTATGGCTCTTCATGTACACTCAACCAAACATAAATCGATATTTAAGCAAAACGGATTGGCTGCTGGTCAGGTTCATTGACAAAAAATCCTTGTTAATATCAATGAAATCAGAGCTCATCTACTAGAGTTAGATGACGAGTTAGCATAAACTTTCTCAGAAGATACCATCAAATCTTTTTCAGACAAACCGTTTCTATCAAAAACCATTTTATCTTTTTGTTTGTGTAATACTCTGCATCACCTCAACCAAAATACTCTAAGATGAAATATTCAAGAATTCCTCTACTAAGATAAGAGGACAAAAATAAAAGACGATGTAATTGTCACGTCTACCAACCCAAGGCAATTAAAATCCCACCGTTTGTGACTTAATCCTATTTAAAACTCGATTGCAAATAATAATTATCCCTCCATCGTCTTTTCTTCTCGCGGCAAGGGAATCTAGAAGGCGCAGGCAAAGTCATCAACTGCTGAGGAGAACAAGTTGGCAATCTAATTTCCAGGTGACGTTGGAGACAAATAGAATTATTGCAGAGAATTGAGGTGGAGAAATATCGAGGTTGGATACACAAAGACTTCTAATTAGTATCTGTACAAGGTGAATGGAAAATACGTAAATGGTGTATATTTCTTAAGTTAATATTGAGTTATAGGGTAGATTTGCGCATTCTCAGCCGAATAATATTTTTTATATTTTTAAGTATCTTGAATGTTACTTTGTTTGTAGGTACTAACCGTCAGTGCACGCTAAAGAAGTAAAAATCAACAAGGATCTGACTGCAAGCAATTGTTTCTCTGCATTCCATCTATTCATTTAATATATTTATATGTAATTTTCCTGTGAAACCATGGTTCAATCTTGCTAAAAATCAATGTTAAATATGTGAGAAACACACACAATGAGTGAAAATTGTAAAAAAAACTGATATGTTACTTCGTTCGACTAGAAAATCTAGTTATAAGTTTTAAAATGCATACAATTTCGAATTTCGAGCATAAACTCCTGACCAACATGTTGCCCTATGTAATACACTCTGTATTACCGACCGCAAGTGAACTGCACGACCGACCGAGCAGCTACTTCACCAATCCTCCGCCAGGGTCGCATGCAAATCACGTCGCCCCTCACACCCTGTCACTTAGACGACTGTCTGATCAACATTAACGAGGAAGGCGATGAGGAGGGTGTGGAGGTCATCTTCAGGAGGAGGGGAATGATGGGCAGGTTCCCGTTTAATTTATTATAATCATTCATCCTTCGATCAAACTAAGGTACACTCGACAATTCATAAAACGGTATTTGAACGAAACAGATTG
Organism: Leuctra nigra; assembly: GCA_934045905.1. Taxonomy (NCBI): domain Eukaryota; kingdom Metazoa; phylum Arthropoda; class Insecta; order Plecoptera; family Leuctridae; genus Leuctra; species Leuctra nigra. Next base: position 16,470,819 of record OW203765.1, read on the forward strand.
GCTGCTGGTCAGGTTCATTGACAATCAATCCTTGTTATTATCAATGAAATCTGAGCTCACCTACTAGAGGTAGATGACGAGTAAGTATAAAGACTTCATCAGATGATGCCTTCACATTTTTTTCAGACAATCCATTTCTTTCAAATACCGTTTTATGAATTGTCGAGTGTACTTACAGTTTTTCAATACTCTGCTAAATTCAGTAATCACATTAACACATCACACAACACATCAGTTAACACTGTAATTGGTTGTTGAGGTTGTTGCCATGAGAATACAATTTCAATTCGTTTAAAAGTTAGCAGAGTATTGAAAGACTGGCCTTTATCGATATTCTCAGTTGGTAAATTAACTGAAAATGATGATAAACATGTTTTTTTTGTATACAATCCGCAGCTAAAACAGGATTTTAAGCAGGATTTTAAACATTTTTTTTATGTAAGCCCAATCCGTAATGTTCGTACTGCGGTTCGTTTACACATCCAAACATATTATGAAGCTTCATAATTTCGCCAAAAAACCAGTGCCTTCATCCAATCATATTTGTAATGAGTCACGAGTCATTGTGTAAGAGAATACCTACTTTAATATAACTGTATTTGAAATGGATAAAATAGACTTCCGCCCTTCTACTTCTGCAGTAGCGAGTTGACGTCTATTAAGCCTAGTTTCAGAATAGCACGACGTTAAACAGCACTAAATAATATGAGAAGCTACGCGAAAAGTTTGACATCGACTCTGTCGCCAAATTCATCCCCCACCCCTTAATATAAACAGCAATTACATTTCATACCTTCAATGCAATTGGCAATTGCAACTAATTATCGACTACGAAATAGATTTACTAATTCAGTTAACACTTCTCGGAGACGTCAGAGCTACTTAACATGTAGAATGCGTCGAGTGGATGTCCCGAACTTCAGACTAAATTGCTTTTCCACGAGAGATATACAGCCCTTTAGGGGATGACACTTTCTTGGTAAAATAGTTTTACTCTCCTCAAAGATCCATCCTCCGCGTACTAACATCCGGTCCATGACATCTCTGACGTCACTTCCGTTGGAAGCTGTGACCGCATCATCTCCGAGCTTTAAAAGCTCATTACAGACGAACTTGAAGAGGAAGTTGAGTTATGTTCATTTCAACACTCATGTGAGGCTGTCTTAGTTGATGTAGACACTTTTGGGCGTTGCTTGCTTCACTCATCTGTCTATCATGGGCGTAGTTTACCAGATGGAGTGGATTAAAATCTGTTAGTACATTCAAAGCCATGATTTTTTTAGGTTATTTATTAGTTTACAATTAGCGTTCACGTAAGTTCAAAGTATCTTTTGATAACTTTAAAGTGGCTAAAATGTACGAAGGTATCCACAAAATAGGTTCATTTTGATCTCTTCTTGTACGAAAGTTGGCGAACGTTTACTCTAAAAAGTGAATATGTAGTTTGTCAAAAAAATGTTGCAAGTAATTCTTCAGTTTATTCTATTATTCCTTCTATTTCATACCACTTCTTAAATTTGTCACTTAAGCACTGTCTTCTTTTATTCATTGGACTAATGCAAAATTATTTAAGTTTTGTTTGAGTCAGAAAAACGGTCCGACGAGAGGAAAATCAGGTCTACGTTATCTGCTAATTTCTGGAAATAATAATTTTTGGGTAAAGATTTGTAACAATCAAAGCCAGGACAACAAATCACGCATAGTACAAAAAATAATTGATAATTAGAAAATATTCAATAATATTGATATTGAATGTTTCGATATTTAATATAACCCAAAAATCTGAAATTCCTCACACATATTGTCTTGGTAAGCTGGTGTTTATTGCTTAGATCGACTAAAAAAATTATACGTTAATTATTTGTCAAATATTACATCATTTGAATTGTTTATAATTTAAAGTGATATTTAAAAATGTATATTCCATGTACCTTTTAGTACAGCTGACCTCTAAGCACTAAAGCTATTGCGTGATGTCTGAAGACATGTTGATAGTTGATCTTATCTATTCAGTGCATCCACGCATTTACTTCGCTCTAGTATTACACGTCGGTGGCCAGAAGGTAAATTCTGTTATGATTCTGTCACAACGCTGATCTGTAATGCAAATGGGGTATAATTATGCAAACATTACGTCTGCATTAATATTGCCTTAAACCATCAGTATACATCACCATAAACAAATTATTGCGTAATGTGTGGACGTTTCAATTTGAATTGTACAATTGTATTCTGTTCTGAGCTTTCATATAACAGGCTGGAAAAGAATTATACGCTAAACGAATATGAAAATATTTATGTGCGAGATGCAATACAAAAGTCCTATTTGCTTAGGGTAAATATTTTTTTAACAATGAAAGGGTGTGCCGCAGTTATTGATTTTCATTCTATAAAATATGTATAATATAAACATGTTAATTTTTTGTATTTGATATAATTTATTATATATCCTCAAACTTTTATAATGAATTATTGATGTATGGCAAATGATGTTCTATTAACATTATTTTCTCATGTAAACATATTATAATGACATCACATACAGATATACGATATCATGAATGCACTACAGAAGCAAACACTAACCATTCTAGAAAATTGCTTCATATAATAATATGTTATTATAAATTCGATGTTCATATATTATTCCCATTTCAACCAAAGAAAGGAGCAGTTCCTATGATGTTATTTAAGTGAAGTGAAGAAGTGAAGAATTAATAACTATGGTTACAAACAGCAAAGCTATTTGTACCAGGAGGAAAAGAAAATGTAGTCGATAACTGACTCAACAGATGAAGTTGCATTCGTTTAGTCATATGGATAATATATAAAACTGCACCTAGTATGTACTGTACATTCGGCAAAACATAAATGGTAAGTGTATAACCTTGAATACTCTGACTCTGACAATCGATTCATATTATTTTCAGTGAAATGAGTGCTCTTGTACTAGAGCTATTGGCATTTTAGAAGACTACTTCTGAAGTTACGATCACTTTCAGACAATCCGATTACTTCAAATACCGTTTTATCTTTTGTTGAGTGTTCAGTGGAATTCAGAAGATTTTGGAAAGCCAATTTTATAAAAATCAGTTTACCATTAAACACAGCGGATCAAATGTTAATTTATTTTCTCTAATAAGTAAAACAAAATAAATCTTTATTAAAAACACTTATATAAAATGTTTGCCTTTTAATAAGGTCGGCTTTATTATCTCTAGGGCATTCCTTTAAATATTTTTAAAATCATTAGTGCAAAACTAATTTAATGGTACATTTTATAATTTGTATCTGAAGTTTCTCATCATTATTTTCTCTCGCTCAAATGATGGATTATCAAAAGAGTTATTAATTATTAGTGATCGCAAATCAATCACAGCATTTCCTTCTCCAACCGTCTCCGAGTCACAGCCTTGTTTCCACGTTCATAAACACTTTTCCTTCCAGTCCACTCCACGTCGGAAAAGTCAGCGTGGAAAATGCGCTCCTAATTGACTTCGCTTCATTGTACACGACAATCAGTCCCGTTGTTTCAACAAACACGAATCCTGTATTGCTCAACCGTAGTTCGCCAAGACAAGAGAAGAAAAACATTCCCGAAATGCGTCGAATTTCCTTCCCCTCTGCCAAATCCAAACATTTCACCGCCCAAACACCAACAAAGATTTTTCATAGATCTTTTAAAACTATTCTGACATCTATTTCATTTCATTTTTTTTTTGTTACGTTTCGAACAAATGAAAAATGGACGTCTATATTTTGACTTGTCTCAAGTTGTCAACGGGAATTGGCAATGACAATTGGGATAGAAGGCGGTGAGATTGAGTTATCGTTGCTTTGAAAGATTGACGATTGATATCACTCGAGGCGATTGATTCGAGAAGGCGGTGGATTCGTTCACGTGATAGACGGGTTATCAACAAGGCGCTGGGAGAAGACTTAAACAAAGACGAAACATTTTGGGATTGGTTTAAGAATAACATTTGTAAAGGTCATGGAAGGATTATAACGAGCTAGAAGTAGAAGGCCGGAAGTACATATTTTTGATTTTGCATTGCACATTTTTGGCGCAGTTATTAAAGTATTCTCTTATACAATGACTCATGTTACCAATACAAATATGATTGGGTGAAGGCAGAATAAGTAGTTTTGAGCTGACCTCAAGAATAATTGAAAGTGACTTTCGGCATTCTACCTCTGAGATATAGATTATTACCTACTAAGAAAAACTTTCTAAAACGAAAATTTCATCACAGAAAACAATTACATGATTTTGATGATCATGATTTTCATGATTTTCCTGTATTAAAAATGGACGTTGGGTTGGCAGTCGTTGCCTGTTACCTTCTTATCATTAACCTCGACTGAGGGAATCGAGGAAAAACATCAGTCACGAAGAAAGGCATTGGAAATCGAATCCTAGACTTTCTGACTGTGGCAATTCAGAGCTATGCTCCGTTTTACCAAAATACTTTTCTAAGCAAGTTGTTTTTTTGAACTACGTACACTATACAGACATTGTTACTTTTCTTCTTCTTCTTCTTCTTCTTCTATCCTGGGTTAGGCATAAATGCCTGTTCCGGTTCCAAATATTGTGTCACCATCGTTTTCTGGACCACCCTACATCTCTTCTTCCTCCTGGCTGGTAACGGAGAATGCTTCGAGAAATTCTCGCAGGTTGTATACTACCAAGATGCTGCTTCCAATTGGCTTTGCTCACTTTAATTCCAGTTCAATTCAATTTTCAATTCAATTTCAGTTCTTTCATTTTACCGCAATTATTAATTTCCAATATAAAGTGAGTTCCCAAACACTTTACAAATATTAAACAACTTTGTCCAAAGGAAACTGACATCATTTCATACTCCTTTAATAATAAAGTCAATACCTCAGTCTTATTTACCCAAACTCTTCAACAACATACAAAAAACAAAACTAAGCCCACACAAATTGGAACCTCGAGACACTCTAATGACGTCACAAAAACTTCGCATAATGATGATGACGTCATAAGAAAACAAAGTCTTTGCCCATCGCGTCAAAGAGTTTAGACCATGGAAAACTTTCGTCTAAAATACACTTTTTCTCGTGGTTTTACGTCATAAAGAATCTCTCATAAACTTGATGAACTCAGAATAATGAAATAGTTGACTTTTGTTGAGGCAGTAAAAAGCAAAGTGAAACGACGCCATCTTGATGCTACGTCTTAATTACCCTTGGCTTGTCAGAAATTAAATGTCAATGATGTATTTTAGCAAAGAGCTTTGAAAGGAAGAGTGACTTTCTTTATAAAAGCTCCTTGCTCTTTAATATTATGATAGACTTGTGGGAAGTATCATGTTAGTACATATTTATTGAATATTTTTGTTATGAATAACAATGGCGGCATCGGTTACCTAAGAACACAATGGGGTCTGGGGATAGAACCTCAATGCAATACGGGTCTGGGGAAAATTACGACGCTCCGGATTTTTTGGAATTTCAGGCACGCCTTCGTGCATATCAACGCGATTTGAACAATATTTACTACTATTTTATGATTATATGATTTTATGATTTTTGTATGGAGATGGTTGGTTTTTAATCTACGGCAACAAATTATGTAAAGGCACATCATGGATGCCTGATATTCTTGAGTGTAAACTCATATTTATTAAATATGAACATTTTGAATATTACATTGGTGGCAGTTGTAGGACAAGTGTATTAAAACAAATATCTTGATAAATTAATCAATCTGGTGATCCTTCGTTTTGCCCTATTGTCCTTCTGCATTCTCTCAACAAAGAATCTCTCACATTCTCTTCATCTCTATCGGAGACATCTCCCAGCATCTGTGTTAATTAATCGAATGTTTCGTGTTTAAAGAATCCCGCTGCTTGGCGCCACCTGAGCTCGAGACAATGCGATCAGCTGTTTATCCGAGACAATTGAACACCTCGTTGTCTTGTTGTTCGTGTCTAGAAGACCGTGTCGTGCACTTGAGAGCATCTGCAGCGTCCAGATGCAGTTTCATTACTTGGGAGGAATTCAATTGGAGACAGAACAGGTTTTAGAAAGAAGAAAAAGTGATTACTTTTTTATTGAACGGATTTTTACAGATACAGTTTGAGAGAATTGGATATATTTGTTGTAATTAAAATACATGCGTGAAATACTGTTTGTGCGAGAGAAATAAAATATCTGATTTTTCCAGATAAAGTTTGAGTTTGAGTTTTTGTTGCATTTTAAAATATACGCGGAAAATACTGATTTTAAAAAAAAAATTGAACTGAGTTTTGCAGATAAAGTTTTAGAGTCTTGATACTGTTGGGTTTCAAAACACACTTGTTAAAGACTGTTTTTGAGAAGGAAAAAATGTAGCTTATTATTCCAGAAAAAGACTGAGAACACTTTAAATATTATTGTTGTATTTTAAAATACACACATAAAAATCTGTTTTTGAAATGTCAGCTTTTGGGAAATTCTAAAAATGGTCTTCCTCGCAAAGTTGAAGTATTTCTAATATCATTCCAGAATATTGTATTATTTAAGCTTCTTTTGGGGAGCATTTCCACTTGCTGAATTTTTACAGCTGAGTGGAGAAAGAAGTGAATAAATGTTGCCATACCCAACCCTTCGTATGACACAATTTCTTTGGAAGGCTTAGCTATCACTACACATCTATATGCTTACGATTTTTCTGGAGATTATATTTCCTAATAAATAACTTTATATTTAAACATGAAAAACAGCGTACGTTGAACTCGTCAAATGTCATTAGGTAGGCACTCAATATCTTTCACCTGTGCGTAGGTTTGGGACCAAATATTGTAGGAAGCAGTATTTCTTCGATCAACTCAAGTAATAATATCGAGTATTATATACTGTTTTTCATACTGTTCATGAATGAAGAAATATAAATGTCGATTTGTACAAAATAATATCAGTAAACCTCAGAGGAAGAAGGCCGAAAGTCCATTTAAATTATTCTTGAGGTGAACTTATTCAAGTCATTCTGCCTGCATCCAACCATTTGTAATGGTGACATGAGCATTGTGTAAGAGAATACTTCAATATAACTTTATTTGTTGACATCAGTCAAATTTCAATTGATAGCGCTTGATTACATCATTCCAAAAGTGTGCAACGCAAAATCGAGAAAATTACTTCCACATTTCTACCTTTCATGACAGATATATCAACAATTCTTTTTTGGCTGCCTCAGTTTTTTGTGAAAATTCTCCGTGAACTTAATTTAAGTCCAATATCATTGAAGCTATTCACGAAGATAAAGAAACGCAGATCAAAACCATTGAAGAGAAACACAGAAGTCGCCGAGTTGTCAGCAGCAGTAAAAACATAAGGTGTTGGAAATATGTCGTTCACTGTGAATATTCCCAACTGCATCCAGCATCCAGGAAGCAATCTAGCAGGCCGAACAATGTTCTTACATCCTCTCACCCTTCACCTTTTCCACTTACATCCCCTTCCCCATCCTAAGTGTTTCCCAATCGTTACGGGAGTTATTTCTAAACTGAGTTTTCTCGACTTTCCCCGCTCCCGAAGCGATTTTCCAAGGCGTACTTTACGTTTTATTCGATTCAACCCGCCCTCTTTTCTAATAAATATACCTACTTGGCTCGCCGTTTGAAGCACAGGTAGACTATACCCTTGTTCGAGAGCCGGCTTCTTTAATAAGGGTGAAAATCCTACGTTATAGCATGGAGATATTGTCTTAGCAGCAGCTCACTGAAGAATAAGATATTAGTTTCGTGTAATCCGTATCCAGTCTTCAAATAAAAATGTTGTTGAACTACAAATATAATCATCTGAAGAATACACTTTTATACTCTCTGCTATTTGCTGACTTTCAGTAATTGACAATTGATTTTCTTGAAAAGAAACATTTTTTTTTTTTAAATAAGTAACTATAAGAGGAAGGACGAGAATCTAGTCTGCCATTTCTCAGATTGTGTCCGCCTCGTTAGAGATAGATATTAAAAGGTTAAAGAGAAATAGATGAAAATTGAATTAATTTCTTTTTGGACATTGATTGGACACTTCTTTTGGTTTTGAAGTAGATGAAACTTAAAATCAGCGACCAACATGCAATATATTATAGTCTCTCATTACTTTTAGAAAAACAAAATTTAAAAAGTAAATAGTCTAGACAACTTTTTGGGTTCAACATACGGTCTAAGTGACAATAAATATCCTTAAAACTGTCACCCCCTTGGTCTTCCTTTCCATAAGGAAAACAAATATATAAATATTACACTCTTTTTTCAAGCACAGTTACAAAATTTATTGAAGTAGGAATTTCATGTATGCAATCCATGACCTAACTCTTTATTCAAAATTTCTTTTTGATTTTGAAAATTAGTGGGACTTGTTTTGTTATTAAGAGTTTCCTATATTTTCCTACTATTCCCTTGGTTTCCCTCCAGCAGCAAAGATCGCCCCCTCCCTCCCAGTAGCAGGATAATCACCCCCTCGGGATCCCGCCATTGCCTCGTGGATAATCCTGGAATTGCGGCTGTGCTTAGGTCTCGGGACAAACCGCACAGAAGCAGGGAGTAGAAGAAGCGATATGTCGAACAATCCACGTGTACAGTCGTCGAAATAAGATCGATGTACTCTGCCTCTCTCTGACCCATATAAAAACATATGGGTCAGAGAGAGGCAGTGTATGAACCATCTAGTTTCCCTGACCGTACAGGCCACATTCGGCACTATCAGGAACGAACCAAGCTATAGCGCTTACATTCACACAATTTCTCATCAAATGTTCACGACAATGGAGAATATTACATTCAAAATTTAATATTTTGATGTGACAAGGTTAATTATTTTCTGTAATAATGCCAAAGTTAACTATCTTTAAATCGTTCCAAATAATGAATTATTATGATGATGGAGAATAGTCCAGGTGATGGTGGAAGGAGGCGATCGTGACCTATTAGGGAACTTTCCCAACCTTTGCCTCTCGACTAGAAGAAAATTAACTTCTTTTTTAAGAAGATTAACAATATTCAAGTGTAGTAGAAGTAAATAGATAGTAGTAGATAGTATGATTATTTTCGTCGATTTCTAGATTGTAAAACTGCTAAATTCTGTAAGAATTCAACATTATTGCTTGAAAACCAACCCCCACACAATCTGCGATATTCAATGATGAAACATGTGTTCTGCATTGATGAGTCTCAGGGAGAGGAGATCTACATTGGTCCTCGTCACCGCCTCCTAGATGCCACTACAAAGCCAGCCACCCACAGCCCCCGTGACGACACGTTCAGTGGGATGTTTGTAACAAACTCTCTGGTATAATCACTTCTGTGTGCTTCGCTAATTAGTTCCCATATCTCACGATAGAGGCGCGGATCCGAAGTACTCGCGTCGCCATGGTGAATGAATACCAACATGACTCACAATAAGACACTAAGGTGCGCGTACGAGAGAGTTGTGAAGGTACGGAGATTCTCGTCGTAATTCAACTGCTTTGATTTTTTCTTAAGCCTAATGCAATTGTTTTTCAAAATTAGCATTAATTCGATCTCATTGTACAAAATAAAAACAACTCACTAAAGCGCATGGCCTCTGGTACACTCACCAAATGAAAAAACGGTATTTGAAAGAAATTGATTACCTAGTTAAAAAAAAAGTGATGGCATTATCCGATGAATTCAGTGCTTACTCGTCGTCTACCTCTAGTAGTTGAGCTCTGATTTCATTGATAATAACAAGGATTGATTGTCAAGGAACCTGACCACCATTCAATCCATTTCGTTCATATACCGTTTTATGATTTGTGGGGTGTACGTGTCCTCAATATGCTAAAAACAAAATATTAAACGACTATTAAGAATTCTTTAGCTCAGAGATTGAAATCTAGATGTCCAATTTTCAAATTGTTAACAAATACATTATATTGATGTATTCTCTTACACAATGACTCATGTCACCATTACAATTATGATTTGATGAAGACAGAAATACTGGTTTATGAGCACATCAAGAACCATTGAAATGGACTTACGGCATTCTACCTCTTAAGTAGTATTGTATTTAACGTGTTTTTAATTTGGTGATCTTCGATTGTGCGATACTGTCCGATGTCTTAAATTATTATTGTGAATAAAAAATATTATATTGCAGAACTGCTTCCTTTTACACTTGACAAATAATTTTACAAATTAATATTTGTGAAATTTTACAACTTTTCCAACGTGTCAAAGGTCAAAGTTAGGAGAGCGCTATATCTTATTTTCCTTTTAGTACTTGTGAAATTAAAACCTATACAATAAACATTTAAGCACAAAAAATAACATTTTATATTAATTTTATTTAAATTCTCCTGTAATATTGTGAAACGACTCCACTGGCATATTCTCTACCCGTGTTGGTGGCCTGTATCGTGGCGTGAAGGTGGCAACGCCGGTAGAGAGGTGGGCTACGTGCGAAGTCTCAAAGCTACCCAGAGCCCCCTGCGATTTGTATGCCAAGAACAAGAGAGCTCTTGCTTGCCGGGCTATATAGGTGTTAATTTACTAACGTTACATAAATATGTGGGATACCTGGCCTGCATAATGGAGGTGAGAAGGTGTTCGGTTACGACGATCATTTTAAAGACAAAATAGAGATCTAAAACATTTTAAAATATTATTTATTAAGGTGGGGCAAGCGCTCGGCCGTTTAAGCAAATCGAGTGAGCAAAAATTGTTTCATAGATGGGTGTAACTAAAGGTTCTTCACATGATCAGTCTGATTGTATATTCGTAGCATTTTTTCATTTTTGCTTCGTGCCTTGTTAATTAGGCGCCGGTTATTCAACAATACCGCTCAAAACTATGAATTTTCCGATACGATTGGAGACCAAACCCGTAAACCAATTGATCTCAAATTTTAATCATGATTAGATATAGGACAAACTTAGGGTTCTTGGCACAATCATAAAATTAAATTACATTACGGCACCCATTGAGGCAAAAAAAAAAATCAAAAAAAAATCACCAAAAATCAATTTATTCATTAATGCAGCAAAAAATTACAAATGTACCAAGTGATAACCCTCAGTTTGTATTTTATTTAATCTTGATTAAAATTTCAAATCATTTTGCCAATCCATTTTGTCTCCAAAAAAGTGCCTGCAACAAGCGGCAAATCGCTCTTGAGTCAGATTTCGATCTCCTTTTTCATGTGTGTTCTTTTCTCTAGGTCAAACGAAATAACGGAACAAACAAGCCAATTTTTTCACAAAAGATGCATTACTTTTATGTTCGTTAATTGTTTATAATGTGTATTGTGATGCATAATCGGTTCCTTGGTTTTGCCGAAAAATTGATGTATATTACATATAGCTTCATTATTGGATAATCTCACTCAGCGTTTTTCTTGTATTAAATTAAAACCCATTTCAAAAGTGTTTACAAATAAACAGAGTTTTAAATAAAGTCATTCTCTGGTATTTTGTTCCCCTTTAATATTACATAAACAGAAAAAAGGGAGCAATATCTTTCGTGGAATTTATTCATGCGTTTTTAATTTTAATGCGTCTAAGTTAAGAATTCTTTTTGAAGTCCGGTTAACCTGAATGGTTGAGTACTTGTGTTATAAGTGGACCTACACAACTTAAAATCTGGTAACTCTAGGAAAATGCTCTGTGTAACGCGTTGAGACGATTCCATAAATTATCTGAATGCCTCTGATTTCTAAGAAAATTTCACTTCCAGTTTGATTTCCACCTACATTCATAGTTTGCACGTGATGTCATCTCATTGTTGCCTGCCACCATCTTGATGGCACGCAGAATAGCTGTGATTCTCTGCTTTCTTGACGATATTTATAGTTAATGGGTACCTGGGAAATTGTATAGGCTCCGGAGATATCTTTAGTACGAAGAGGAATCACTCACATTACAAATATACATCGATTTACTTCAATAAAGTTATAAATCTGACCCGTCAACGTGCCAACAAAATGTCAATAATTCAAAATTCAAAAATTCAATAATTTTGCATTGCTGATATAAAACAATAGAAGATCGTGTAAGCTATGAATTGTAGTGTGTCAACAATGTGCTAACAATGATACATTAGGTCTGGAAATCAAACTGTTTGTGAATTATTTCAGAAACCAGACCCACTAAGATATTTTAAGGAATCGTCTATTGCATTTAATATTCGTGTGAAAGTAGCTGCGCTATAATAGACATTATAAATAAATAGCTAGGAAGACAATCTAACCAAAGGAGCCTAATCATTTTCTCTGATCAATTTCTTTGAATACATTTAACAAATATTTTAAAAAAATCACATACAATTTCAGTCAAATTTAAATAACTCTTGAAATTCTTTACAGATGTGTCTAATAAAAATCGAAAATAAATGTTGGTCCCGCAGTGACCATGCTAAATTTTAAGTCGATCGGTAAAACGGATCCATTTACAATTTTTAACAAATCAGAGGATTTTGTTAAAATTTCGGTAAGCAATAGATAAGCCGGGACAGAAAAATTTAAAAAATGAATATGAAAAATAAAAGTGAAAGGCTAGCTCAAAAATGTGTACATTCTTCAGGAAATTTAGTATTTATATTTAATTCTATTCCACGTCTCCTACATACAGTATTGAAGTCAAATTACCTTACATACATATCACATAGACGTGTAAGAGGAATATTTTTAATTGTTGACATTCTTGACTCTTCTCTTATACTAAGTTTGTTTACACGACTTGCTTAGAAACGGGTTCGAAGTTAAATATCATAAGACCACGATTACGACCTGAGCTTAAATGTAGGATTAAACATTAAATATTTCTAGAGAGATGTTTTCACGCTCACGTATGATGGGCTGGAATCTTTGAACACGTCATGAATATTCTGTATGGAAACAATATTGACACTTTAATTATTCGGTTTAGTACTTAGTTTGTAAAAAGAAAAACGGAAAATTAGTTTTCTGGATCTCGAATGGAACGTCGAATGGACAGAATTGTCTCCATTTGAAACTTATGGTTAGATTTGTTTTTATCTTTTCGCAATTCATGTCAAATGAAATAACGGATCAGGACAATTTTTCACAAATGATTTATTATACAATTCAGTTCATCTCCCTAATGATTTCTAGCAAGATCAGCCTCTTGGTTTCAACGAAGAATTGATTAATAGTTTCAACTCCGCTGTACTGATGGATAATCCACGCATTTCAAATGCCTATCAACGCATTCACGTAGCGTTTCCCTAAGTTAAAATATAACGATGCATTTATTTCCACCCCTAATTCTTTTCCTCCACACTAGCAAGTTGCGTAACCCTTCCCACATGTCAATCCCTAAAGCACCCTTATCCCTAACAATCGGTCTCTGGCTGGATGAACACTGGACAGTATACATCCCCCCTTCCTTCCCCCCCTCCCCCAGGATAATTAAAAGTTCGCTCGGCAATTAACAGGCGCCGTGGCGAGTCGAGTCTCTCGTGGTTTACGAGATGAGTCTCGCGGTTGGAGATTTATTACATTCGCTGCATCTACTTGCTGTCTGTACCAACAGGCTTATTCTGTAACGAACACGAAGTCATTTCGTTATGGAATCATTCCACGCCCATAAGGATAACATATGGAACTGTGTCGTTTCTACTTCTTGTAAATTGCCATTAAGTCCGATTAAAATTAGGTGAACTTTAATTATTGCATTTTATTTTAAAGTGGAAGAAAAATTCAAAAGTATCAGAAGTCATTGTTTGGATTTGTACTGTTTACACAATAGTTTTTTAATCGCTATAAAAAAATATATATCGTTAGATTTGAATGGTTAAAGACTTTTTTTTAACTCTATCCTCAATATTATCAAATCATTATTTATTAATATTCTAGTCGTTTTAAATACATAGACATACTTAAAAAAAAAACGCATTAAAGGGCCGGATTTTGTAACTCTGGTTAAAGTTCTTGATGGATCAAGTTAGCAAGCTCCTAATTTAACATTGATTTCATCCTCTAGCTAACACTATCAAGAATTACTTTTCGTGGAATTTAGTGTACTTTGAGTTTCACATCGATTCTGTATTTTAAAATATAGAAAATTTTCAAAAAAATAAAAATAAAACAAATTTAAACCCTACATTTTATCTTTTACCAAATCACATAAAACCAATTTTACCTTAGGACGGTACATAAACTATATATTTACTATCAAAATCTCAATATTTCAGTCACTTTCTGTGACCTTCATCAGGAGAATTATCAAAAAACAATTGCATTTCTAACATCACATAGAAAAATGGAAAAACTAAAAAGACAAATTTTGAAATTCCATTGGGCCTAAGAAAATGTTAATTAAAATTGTAAATCATTCCATTGCGCTGTTTTGTTTGCGATAAATCTCAAAAAATGCTCGAAAAGTAGCAAAATCGAAGATACACTTTATAGTTGGTATTCTTTTGTTATTTCAAATATTTATTAATGAAAACCGAACACGTTAATTGTTTCAAAAAACACTTTATTTGTATGTATATAACAAAACCCAACTACAATTACCTACACATTCTATTCTCATCCAACTCATAGCCAACCAGTAGATACATTTTGTCAACTAAAATATCTATTGAAAAAAGTGTATTGAAACCTTCGCAATTGGGTCTAGTATCAATGAGTACAGGAATGGCAATATTGACATAGTCTCGATGGTACATAATTAGATTGGCTCCCAGCGATCTCGCTGTATGAAATGAATGAAAAGCAATTTAAAATCGACTGTACATCTGGCGCGATACAACACTTCTCTTCGTGATATTAAACATTCTGTTTGTATTGACTTCATTGAAAGTCGCCAGAATGTTATTCAATGCGATGTGATTTTTCAATGATGAAAGCAATCATTTTGATTCAGAAGGCGAAGGGAAGATGGTAATTGACTACGCGTTTTTTTTTAATTCAAAGCAATAAAAATTTAGTTTTTAATCGAGATGTCAAATGCTATGAAATTAATATGAAGGACACAGTTTCTATTAGGAGACTGCTATGATTAATATTGTGTGCCAAAGATTGCCAAAATGATTGCTAGATATATTGATCTCTATATTCAATTTTATAATAAGTACAAAATTGATACTACGTTGATTATTTATTTAGATTATAAGAAATAAAATAAGCAATACATATAAAGGTATTATTGAGCGAGCGTAGCGAGCGTCACCACGGTACTCTTATGGCACTTTCTCTGTGTGTTTTTTTTTTTTTTTTTGTGTTCACACCCCAGGTTAAACCGCTCAAGCAATCTATCTGAATTTTTGCACACAAACTAACGTACTCTATGCGGTCCCTGGGATCATTTTTGAACGAAATCCCGTGATTGGTTCAAATTTAAAAAAAATATCTTTCGATTGGTTTGTTTAATCAATTTGAAATTTTGACAAGTCATTACCACTACCATTTTACCCAATCATACAAAGTTTCAGCCAAATCCTCCCATTGGTTAAAATTTAAAACCATCTTTACTTTGATTTTTTAAATTTAAACTAGAACCGTTTGACCGATCAACTTAAAACTTTGCATGGTCATTGGGACCAACTTTATCTGTGTTTTTGACAATTTTCAGACAAATCTGTTCTTAAATCCAAAAGTTATTGACATTTTACGGACATTTTGCTTGTTGCTATGGATCACGGCAACATTGACGCCTCAGTTCCAATGTTCCAAGGTAGTTAGAACAGAAACTTTCAAACGCATAATTATGACACTAATAATCAACAGATCGATCGATCTGATATTGTGTCAACACACTTATATCATATGAGTGGTCCCAGGTTTAGTTTTTAAACAAGATCATGTGATTTTTGAAAATTAACAAGGAACCATTCAATCATAAAGGTTCAGGTTCAATCGATCAACTTAAAACTTTACATGCTTATTGGGACCAATATTTTTGGAATTTTTGAAGATTTTCATACCAGTCTGTGACGAAATTAAAGAATTATTGGCTTTTAATGACATTTTCAATAGACAGAATTTCGGTTCGATGTGTAGCGCATATCCGTGCTCGCTCATCAACGCGTTACACAGAGCGTTTTCCTAGTTTATAAGACGATTGTTAAAACAATTGAAAATGTTACATAAAACTAGCACTGCGGTGAGCTTATGAAAGTATTTTTAGGTAATGAATTGTATACCTACATTGGAAATGATATTAGCTTTGCAATGTGGTTTTAAATATAATTACTTTTGCCGCAAGTGCGGCTGCGAGATAAAATAGTAATAAATGCATCACTATTTTACTGTGTATATTATTTTGGTTGATTAGGACTGTATTGTAATGACAACAATCAATGACATACTGTGTTAGCTTAATTACTGGTTTTAGCAGAGTAATGAAAAACTGGACCTAAGCTTATAGGATTTAGCAAGTTGTTTACATTGATTTCAAAACCATTAAATGATATTACATTTATTTAAGCGGTATTTGCACAGTTTGGTGGTGTTATGCAAAGTAACATCAACGTAGTCGGCATTTCAATACCACTGAAATAAATGGAATATAGTTTTATTTTCACTCCAATTTTATTCTCTGCATCAAGAATAATCCAACAGTAAAAACCCTGATCAACAATCATGATCTTTTCCATCCATTAAACTCATCAGAAATGTAATTAGATGTAATGAAACGGAGAGCGTGCATCACGCCCCCCCCCTGGCACGATGAGGGGAGGGGGAGGGGGAGGGGGAATTTCATTAAGCCCACTAATAATTAACCCGAGTGCTTGGACACGTGACCTGCCGGGCCACAGGTGTCACGTGTTAGCTTCGGAAACGATGTTCTTACATCCAGGATAGACGACTCATTCACAGGACTAAAGGGATGTATCGTCATGGGAGATTGATGGCAGTTACTCCCCTCTTATAGTGGACTTTGACGATTATTATTCAATCTAATTGTTAATCTCATTCTAATGTGGCTCACATAGTTGGAGGTACTCTTATCATGGAGTTTTCATGCTCTACTGTCATAAAATATTAAACAAATATATTGAAGTAAAAATTAATGTATTCTACTCTAGAATGAACAGAGCCATATTATTTTCTCAATATTTTATTTGGATATAAAAAGAGAAAGAATATTTTATATTTGGTCACGAGTATAGTTTGTTTGACAAGAACCTGTTATTGGTTGAAAATTAAAACTGGAGCCGTTAGACCTATCAATAAATACTTACCTAATATTTTTCATGGTCTACGGGATCAACCGTGCTTCGACCATTTTCAGTCAAATATAATATATAGAACTTCAACAGACAAGTATTTTACGACAGTTTAGGCTTGTTTTAAAATATTTGTCAAAACATTCGAAGATAGAATTATCACTACACTTTTGACGCATTTCGTCAGATTATTTTCAAAGAGGTTCAAAAAGGTATTTACCTAAATCATCAAATTTTACACGCAGTTCCATTCGCATTCAATACGACGGCTCACTTATCAACGCGTTCCACAGAGCGTTTTCCTAACGATATGATTTCATTAACAATAACCGGTATTTTTATAAATTCGTAAACAAACCTTACAAAACCGCACATGGTTTTTATAATCAGCTACGGAAGTTCTAAACTTTTAAGAATTATTTTATTATTAAAGTTGAATTAATAAAAATCTTGAAAGAGAATAGAAGTAATTTCTAGTTTCTTATCAGTGCACCAACTGCACGGACTATCAGTAAGTTTTAAGCCCGGTAAAATCAATCAATAACTTTAAACAACGGTCCAATATTTCTCACTACAAATCATGTTTATAAATTCCACTCCGCACTTCCCCACGTGACTAAGAACGGTTTCACAGCCCCCTACATCTGTACGACAACCCAGTAGGCCGTGTTGACAATAAATTGCGGTCAAATTCCGTCAGAAACTTGTGTTGCCGTCTGTAGAAGGCCGTGGTTTTCTACACACACACACTGCCACATAGAAACAGTACGGAGAAGGCTGTGAAATATAATACCCCACCGCCTTCTACACTAGGATTAGACGCCAGTAATGGCGGCGCTGAGTGAAAATTACACCAATTACTTTAGACAGTCGAATTACTCAAGTGTAATTGTTTTAATCACTATTTTGATGAAGGAGAGAGGTCTAATAGTGTGAGTGTAAATGATGTTAAGCCATGTTTATTGTCTGTGAATTGGTATAACTGGATTTCATCGAGTGGAAAGAGGAATTGTGGAGCGACAAAGGGATCATTGGTTCAACTTAACGCTGATGCTAATTGTGTTTGTAATTTGTTTGGAGTTTTGGAAGGTGTCGGAAATATTTTAATTCGTTTTTGAATCTAGTTACTGCGACTCGCTATTTCACACAAAACATTTTGCCGTCGGATAATTATTCTTTTAGTAGTCGTTTTGTTTGTAACTGAATACTTCATTCAATAATGTGAGCTCCCTTTGATACTAGTCTCAATTTATTTTTATTTTTCTGCGTGTTCTCGCGGTAAAACTGCAGGTTAAAGCCCTATTATGTAACTTTAAAATTCCTGATTCTGCTGCAATCCGTTTCAAGGCAATGGTAATGCATATGACCATTAATCGAATTCTGATTTATGGAATTTTAATCTGACCTCAAAATCCTTCAGTAGGATGAAATGCACATTCTTTTCCCTGGGATAATGAAGTTGACAATTAGGAAAACGCTCTGTGTAACGCGTTTATGAGCAAGCATTCGTATTTCATGCGAATTCATATGCGTGTGCAAGTTTCTGCTCAAGAGACCTTGGAAAGAGCTGAATTTTCAGCCAATCACAGGATATCATTCAAAAACTATACACGAGACCGCTCATATGACATTAGTGTGTGTGCAAATTTCAGATCGATTGGTTGAACGGTTTGATCTGGGCATCTACAAAAGCACAGACAAAGAGACAGACAGAGAGACAGACAGACAGACAGACAGACAGACAGGCAGACAGACAGACAGACAGACAGACAGACAGACAGACAGACAGACAGACAGACAGACAGAATTGGTAAAGATGAACCATGTAAAGCAGGCGGTCGTGACCTATTAGACAACCTTCCCATCATTTGCCTCCCGCGTCTGAGGAAAACCACCAAAGACATCGAAACAAGTTTCCAAATTATCAGACTTCATCCCTATGACATCCAAAGTCCACAGTTCTACACAATCTACACGATCTACGTTTTGCAGCTTTCGCCATCAAACTGCGCTTATTCTAATATGATGCGGAGAACAATCCTCGCAAAACCAAATCTCGCGGCTAAACCAGAATTTAATTAATCCCTTATTAACCTGGCGCGTTATTTGTAAGCATCAACATCTGCTACATGAGCCTCTATTACTCTATTTATTCTCGCTTTAGGTTAATACGCCACTTCGACCACAATCGCTGCTAATTACTAACATACAGAAACAAATTAAACCCAAAGTAACATTTTGTTTTACTCCATAGGATGTAAACAAGATAAATCACGTAAATATTTACCACGGAGTCGACTAACACAATACTGAACTAAGTAATTAGAATAATGAATCAAAGTCCAATTGATGTCGCCTAATTAATGGCCTTGCTCCTGTTGCTTTGTAATTTGATTGAATGCACGCACGGGGGATCGAACCGGGTATTCAATCACTTGATTAGTTTGTGCAGATTAATTAATTGATGACTGTAGTGATATTGAATAGCGATGATAAAAGTCAGTTGAAATGGATTGGGAAATTGTTATCTATTATCGTAGTGTGTGTGTATTCGATGAAATCATTGATTTCAAGACTTGATTTGAGGTTGGAAATTCCTGTACGCATTTTAACTCTCTTATCGTACATTTTAAGACAGTAGCAACCGTTGTTATGGACGTTAACATTGAAAGTAAACAAAATTTACGTTATGATAGCTAACTTAAGATACTAAAAACATACAGGAATGACCCCCCTCATTTCTTTCATAATCCGAAAAGTGGTTTTGAAGCGTTTGCCATCGTTTTAACAGGATCATGTTAAATGAAAATAGCCTCTCACATCATTTGACCAATCAAACCGAAAATTTTCACAATTTTTTATGTGTCTTAAAGTTTTAGGGTTATTCATTTAATAGAAATCAGTTGATTTGTTAATATTAAAATGCATTTATATGTGATTTTTGCAATCTAGACTGGAACCTTTGATTTATTAACTTAAAGCTTTGCATGATCATTGGGACCAAAACTTTAGGTATTCCCCCCGACGGCTGCCACCTTAACGCGGTGGTGGGGTTTGTGTTGGTCAATGATCCACTGCAGCTAAGCCGGCGAGCATATGCTCATGTGTAAGGGCTACCTAGTGAGGCTAGTGGTGAGGCCTAGACAAAGAGCAGTCAGGGTCGACCTACCCATGCCCTCACTTGAATTTGAGGTCCCCTCGGGCCGGCTTCCCCCCCTCGAGACGGTTATCCCCCTGAAATCGGGTTCCGCCGGCCCGAACCCTCACGCCCCCCGGTCCATCCTCATTCCGGCCTAGCCAGTGCTGGACTCCCCCAAGACGGGCCCCCTTTGTCGACCCATCCCCATGTCCTCCCTTAACATTCAACAAAGTTAAAATAAATCCTAATGTCCGCAAAATGACCTCTCTGTCGACGTGCCGTTAAACTATTATACAACTACCTCTTTAGGTATTTTTGCCAATTTACAGACTAAACTGACGATATCTTCAAACGTTATTTTCATTTTATAAACATTGTATTATATTTTCTTGAATTATTTGAAATATGAATTTCAATAATTTCACTTCCGTTGCAATGCTTTTGTAACAGAAACTTGCAAACGCATATCAAATCTCATTCAAGACTATGGCTCGCTCATCAACGCGTTACACCGAGCGTAATCCTAGTAACTATTAATAGTGGATGACATCATCAAATACCGCCATGTCTCCAGACCGGCTCCTGACTGGCATCAGGAAACGATGGGGCGATGCCAAGCTAGGACGACAGGATCGGCCACTTTGGCGCTAGCGTCGAGGCTGTGCTTTTCAAATCAACGTATTTCTTACCCCACACTCCGTATTTTCATGTTATATTATAAGAATTAATGTTGATATTTGGTTATTTACCGAAAGAGTGGATAATTATTAGAAATGATAGTGTAATAACAATATTTTGATCATATAATGACAGCTCACAGAAATATTTTTGTTTCCAGTGCTTTCTTGAACTGACTCACGGCACAATGGAATTTTGTAACTTTCTATTAAAACAATTGAGAGGGTGTCGCTTCAGATTGAAATCGAATTTGCTTAAGATATTGCACTATCTTCTTATTTTTACACGTTTTATTATACTAGAGTAAAAAATATATGTATCTAAACAGTAAGTACATCTTCTTACGCCTGTCAAAATAAAGTTTCGCGAGTTTTAATTTTGAGTGGCACGAACAGCTTACTTCAAAGCTTACTTCACACTTCTTACTCACTCCCGATGGCAGCGCTGCAGCACAATAGCGGGAAAAAGTTTGGCTAGTGCCCTATCGCCTCAAAGCGTCGTGCATGGCAATATCTACATTCGATTAACACTCCCGGACACAGCGGTCAAAGCCTCCCCCACTCCCCCTCCGCCTTGACCAAGTAGGAGTTGGAACAATTGAATTGTGTCACTGCCTTGTGAATGTCGTGTGGAGTGCGAGTTCGACAAGGCGGTGGAATTGTAAGGATCAAAGTGTGATGGAAATAACAGTGAATTGACCGTTTGGGGGGGGGGGGGGGGGACTCGTTACGTGGTTGCTAAAGTTAATAGGTTATATCTTTAGGACAAAGACATTACTGTTTTATGATTGAATGATCATAAGAATTTATTTATGTACATCAGAGGTAGAAGGGCGGAAGTCCATTTTACTATTTGTACTTTTGGAATGGTGTAAAAACAAATACCATATGACCGATATCAACAAATACAGTTATACTGAAGTATTCTCTTGCACCATTACAAGTATGATCGAATGAATGCAGAATTACTGGTTTTTGAGCTCACCCAAGTATCATTGAAATGGACTCCCGCCCTATTGCCTCTGAAGTACAGATATATACTTTAACGAAAACTCCACATAAACAAATACCAGTTTTCAAAAGTGTAAAATTCGTTTCTAACTTAATAATTTCATTTTTCATATTATTGGAATTTTACAAATGGTGGCATAGGTAGGATAAAAATACAAAATGCATCAAACGAGTCTTTGTCAGTGAAACTGAAATAATTTGTGTTACCCAAGTCTTCCGAGAATTTCGAATGCTCGCTAATGAACGCTGTCACTCAGCGTTTTCCTAGTTTCAATTCCATTTTAATTACACTTCCCAATTAGCTAATTAAACAGATCTTGAGAAACAAGACACAAGTGACAAATGCTCTTCACGGGACGTATTTTCTTGTCTTTGTTCACCACCCTGAGGTCATCACGTGATATCTCCGAACAATCTCCGCTAAGATCTCGACTAAATGGCCGCCAGGGGACGCCTGACGACGCCGATACGTCACGGCGTCGCTCGGAGATGACCGGAGGAAGAGATCCCAGCTGGAAATGACTGCGAGAAAGACGGGGACATTTCCGGGGTTTGTAAGTACCACATGGAGAGACTAAAACATGTGGTTTATCTCGGGTAGTGCTGGTCAAGAAATCTGCAGCAGATGGCGAAGAGGATGCTTTTCCTGAAACACGATGATTGAAGAGAGTATTCGTATGGGCGTCCACTACGGGAGGGAGGGGGGGAGGGGCTTGCCCCCTTAGATGTGAGGAAAACATTAGTTTTTGTGGTGTGTTACGTATAGTTTCATTTTGTAAACAAGAAAACTTAACAAAATTCACTTCATAACGTCTCAAAATTGATTTCAAAGTAAGTGTCCAAAAGCCAAAAGCCCTAGGAAAATAATTGTTTTCCTTGCCTTGCACCTCCCCCCCCCCCCCCCCCCCCGCAAGAAATCCTGCGAAACCAAGGTACCGATCTTGCTAGAAATCAATAAACTGACAAACATGATGTGTTTTGTGATATTATTGGCTTGATCTGTCACTTCGTTTGACAAGTAATACGAACATAACAAGCAGTTAAAATAACACAGATTCAAGCCATACGTTTGGGAGCAGAAGCACATTGTTCAGCCGGACGCGTGAAGAATCTGACCTTGGTCTATACGTAAGAACGAGGCGGCGTGCTTTGTCAGCTTACATCGCCGACAGACTTTTAAATCCCAAACAAAAAAGCGTTTGTCAATGATAGGATGAAGCTGTTGTTAGGTTTTAGTGCAGTATATTTATGTACCTATCCTAATACATAATATTATATATTATTGATTGTGTACTTAAAAATAAAATAAAAAACGCTATTTATTACATGCGCTATTAACCATTTCCTTTTTTCTTTAATGTTCATAATTGAAAATAAATAGTAAGGTTTATCTTTAGCGTTCCTAGCTAATATGATTGAAAAACGTATAAACAGGGTTTCAACGCATATACAATATGAGGATTACTCTCATTATTTCATGTTGTGGAGATTAAAAGAGCATGGATTTTTATCAATAAAATATTGATGTGTGCCAAAAAAGGAATTTTTTTAAAGTTGAACACACAGTTTGTACCGGAAACAAATGTTAAAAATTATTAGTGTTTTGAATGAATGAACGATAAGGAAGTATAGGCAGCGAGTTTAGATTACAGAGGGAACTGCGAAAAGTAAAGACAGAGCCGCCTGGGCTGTGGGAATGAAGCTTACCTTTGGCTGGGTGTCCAGTCGCTGCAGTTATACGTTATGTTGCTGCACATATTACGCATTATTACTCCTTAAAATTTAAATGTTTATTCGCCAACAAAATATTAATAATAAAGTGTTCACAATTTCACTGAATCTGATCGCAATATGTATGTGAAATATAGTTTTTACTGATAACCTCAGATAGGTGGATGATAATAAATACCAACTACAATATGAAAAGATATTCCTCGAGTTCGTGGGTTCGAGTCCCACTCGAGGAAAATCTTTTCATATTGCAGTTGGTATTTATTCACAATATTTATTTGCGCGACTTAGTACTAATTCCCGAGTTATTTTGAGTAAATTTATTGACATTTGATTGGTTGCTTGGTCACGGTCAATGAGAAATAAAACAGTTGAAGATCATTGCCATAAATGTTGCTTATTTCTTTCACTAGTGGCGCTGGGGTTTGAACACACGGTGCTATAGTTTTTCCGTCTACAATATCGCCATGAAATGTACGGTTATCTCACGCAGAAAAACGCGCGTAGTTCTGTTCAGATAACAAACAGTCTGAACTGACGGATGACGTCATCTCGCCGCGCGAGGACATCTTGTTTTTGTCATGGTCAAAGCTCTGTGACTCTTATGACGTATAAATCCCTCGGAGTCCGGACTGAATGTCGGGGCTCACACGCGTCACTGCACGGAGTCCAGTGGAATGGTCACAGAGACGTAATTCACAGCTATCTAGAGGACGTCTACCGAGCTTATTTGTCACCAGATAGCGCTCAAGTCGATTAGTGGGCAAAGATTGACTGTCAGTGCACAAAATTTTATACCAGGAATACGGCGTCGATTTTTTTTTAAGTCCTTTATTAATTAACACAACATACATACACACAACATCACACAAATTAAAAATTAAAGCTAAAGTCTTCTATATGTCAAAAGGGAAGTCTCGTGAAATTTTGTTACAATTCATTTGTAAAATTTAACATAAATAACAAAGATAAACACACTTATCATCGGCGAAATTTAAAATTTTCATTCATAAAAATCAAATTCAAATGACATTGGATATTTTGGCGGGAAAAATGGCAGGCAACGAGAATCAGGATTGTGATGTCATTTCCAAGTCTCCAACAATGTGTTACCATGGTGATTTCTTTGTTGCTATGGCAATATAGCAGATTGTGATGTCATTGTCAATTTTCCTGTTCTAAGAAAATTAATTCCTTGAAAACTATTTATCTCACAACAAAAATAATACCAAATACGTGTTCAGCAACATCTCAACTTTCATAAAATAACTATTTTCTGAAATCTAATTTAAATGACACTTCCCTATTAGGTACGAAAAATAAATTATTAACAACAACTGCATTATTATTATAATATATTTTGCAGTCTACTTTTCTCCCAACTAAATTATTCTCAGGCGTACCTATTGACAACAAAATGTTAACATTTTCACTTTGAATTGATCAGTTTAGCAAATATTTCTCCCCCATCCAGATAAGTTAAGACACACCTGTTGGAACTAATCTACGCCGAAAAGAACTGCCTAAATGACGTAGAAGATTATTTTACTTCCTTGCACCTAAATATTCTCAAATCAAGACCTGAAGTTGAAGGAAATCCTACGAGCAGCCAAGAACAGCAAACTTTACTATAATAAAAGGGCACATATGCATCACAAACCTGACACAAAAGGTCTGTTCGTTTTGCTTACTGCAGTTGCAGTAGCAGCAGCTTACAGTAGGCCCTGGTAACTCTTGCAGTAGCTTGCTGTACCAACATAAAACGAACGCATTTGCAGCAGGATGGCAGGCTGGCCTTTTCTTATTGGTTGGGGGGTTTGTGAATTTGGCGGGAAGAATGTAAAAATAAGTGAGGTTATGTTCTGCATTTATAGAATTCTTGTCTAATCCCAATGCATTTTTATATAAATATGTATCATTTCATAACATATAACTAAACTAAACTCTGAAACAAATACTCATTTCCCTCCTCCTTAGGCGTTTTTTCACTATCCATCCATAAGAAACACATTTTACATTTCAAACATAGGCCATTTTGCCGCCTACTGCAAAGTTACTGCATTTACATCACCTCCATACCCAGCTGTAAGAGCAGTCACTGCGCAGCTACTGTCAGTGTCAAATCGAACACAATCGCAGTGACGGAACAGCAAGTTTGATGCAAAACGAACAGATTTGCAGTGAGCAGTAAAGTGCAGTAAGCAAAACGAACAGACCTAAAGTTGTCTTCAAAACATGCGCTCTTTCTTCATCTCTCCAACGAAATGTTGAGATATTAATTATAGCCACCATTATGAATGTAATAACATAAAAGCACTGGGTTTTGACAGTTTTCACATGATTTATACACGAGATTTTTTGATTTTTGAATCAATTAATCACTGTAAAATCAACTTCTATTGACTGGAAATATTGCTTAGCTCCAGTCTTCACAATTCGTCTTGGATAACTCAACATGAACGATGTAAGGAGTGTTCTCATAGGTTACTATTTTTCTTGATCGGATGTAGAGAATTTCTACTCGGGCATCTTAAGTATTGAAAATTAAGTCTTGCAAAGTTGAGATAGCGACTTCGAATGAACGAACGTTTAAATCAAATGAATATATTCCATTTCACATGATTTCTCTGTTTTTAGACAAAAATAAGTCTCCTTACAAGTAGAAACATGTAATTAAGAAACGAGTTCATTTGAAACTGTAAACACCTGATATATGTTTATACGTTTTTCTAATAACGCTGTCTCCTCTTCAGGTCATACCATCCTCTGATCAAGCTGAAATTTAGCACTCATTTACATCATTGCAAAATCTTCTGTTATTGAATTTGCATTTGCTCTGATAGGTTGAACAGCCAAAGTTACCCATTTTCCGATTAAAAGTAAGATTTTCAGTTATTGCTCGAGGTCAATGTTTACAACTGTATATTTTAAGATGTTGTTGATATTTAATTAAATATTTGACTGAGCACTACAAAAAAGTTATTTTAAACTCTTTAAACGCCTTGTATTTAAACCTAATACCTATAGTAAGCAATCGTTAATACAGCATTAAAAGCTGCTTACTTACAACGCCTTAAACCAATAATTTTCCTAGTAAAAGGTTACTACACAAACTGTAATTGAAACCAAAGTGCATACCTACAATCTTTTACAGCGTACAGAATTAGTTCATTATTAGAGAAATAACTTTGGGAAAGAGAAATCTGATTATATGCTCACGGGTAAGATTAACAGGTTTATGAACATTTAGCTAGTTTCATTTTATGTTGGCAAACATCTGAAAACAAAGGTAGCGTTAATTTATTTACGAAAGCAAACTTTTTATTCAGCAATCCGCTTTTGTGCCCTCCACAGACTCTTCGTGTACAATTAATTTCAAAAACGATAACTAGTGCATGCAAAACTAATGTTGTAAAGATTATATTCAGCAGTCTAAGCTATAGTTCACCGAGAGAAGAAGATAATCTACATACATGGGATTCATTGAGTGCTGTTTCACGAGATTAAACCAGATGTTGTTCCTTTAACCGCCATTATACTGGTGGTAACTGTTAAAGATAGACAATGCTGAAGGTAGTACGTGTTTGTTTCTACATGAATTCATAATTAGTATGTCTTGAAAGTTATTACCTGATTTGAAATTCTTAATTTCACAGAATTTGAACACCAGAAAAAAATGTTGCTTTTATGCAAAGTGTAGCCGTTATTTCAATGAGATAAAATTATTCAATAAATTAATTCACGTTTTGCAACACCAATTTATGCACCTGGGTAAGCGAACGGGAAACGTTCTGTTCTTCAAAGTGATTTTCTTAATATTTTTCTTCCTAATAAATAATTTTAACAAACTCAGATAGTAGCGACCCATTACAGCCTAATAGACTAAGTACTGCCACACAATGGAGTAGACTACGATCTCTGGTACGACTTGAAAGAGTTAAATACGAAATCTATTGTGAAAATAACCATATTTCCGTTCGAGATCGTACCAGAGGTCATAGTGCATACTGCAGTTTGTGATATATTTTTTCGTATTGAGCTTAAATACGTTTACTTTTTGATTTTTAAAAATTATGTTCACGTAAAAAAAGAAACTCAGAATAAAACTCTAAACCCGAGCATGTCTATAAATAGTCATGTCTAGTAAGATGTCCGGTAAATTGAAATAGTTGAGGCATTTTGCTGTTAAAGGTGTTTCCTACTAAAAAGCTGCTAAACGCATAAATATCCTTACTAAATGGAGCCTTTTATGTATGTTCTACCCCTTAGTGTGTAATATTATTTTGTATAGTGAATTTAAATACGCTTACTATTTGATTTTTGAAAATTATGTTCGCGTAAAGAAAAGAAACCCAGAGAAAAACGAGCATGTCCAGTCTCATGATTACATTAAACTTCGATAATTGAGGCATTTTGCTCGAAAGGTATTTTCCTACTAACAAGCTGCTATACTCATACTCAATGGAGCCTTTTTATATAGTGTCTACCCCCTTCTGTAGCTAATTAATGTCGGTCTTCCTGAGTCTCGTTTTCTCCAGGGTCACCGCTTGGTGGAACACAATGTTGCACGGCATGAAAAAGCGTCCGTGTTTTTCTGCTCCTACACGCTACGGTCTGCTTGGCTCGCACAGTGAAACCCAACGAGCGGTTATTTATCGCGATCTTCAAGCAGCGCAGAAGAAATAATATCTCCAGCGAGATTCTCATGACGTGAATGTTGACTTCGAGAGGAGGGAAACGGGACTGTTTTTGGCGTTATAGCGACGAGTATTAAAGGGAAGTAATAATTGTGTTATCAAGAAGGGTAGATTTTGTATTTAATTTTTCACGATGCGACGGATAGAGTTTCAATATTTTAAATATTCGGAAAGATGAAAATGTTTTTTTTTTAATTTCGAATGAATTGCAACACCTTTTAATTTTTGATTTCATTCACTAAAGGACTTTCAAACGTACGTTTATATTTCACGCATTTTTACTAGATATTCACCCATTTGCATAATGTTTTAAACAATCATTATGAGTTTACTTAATGTAATTTCGTCGATCAATTATTTATATAAGACATTTCAATAAAATTTTACTTACAATTGACACACACATTTATTTACCTTAGCGTGTCATTCACTAAATAAATTCAGATATTAAAAAGGCACAATTGAATTGTATTTTTAAGTCAACCTTAAGCGTGAAATTAGTAACTTCTAACTAGAAACTTAAACTTACAATTCAATGGAGCATGTCAAAATTATCGCTTGTTCCCCCACCCCAAAAAGTTACATTCCGATTGTATTCAAGATATTTTATTCGATTATGTTTCCCACCTAAATAGATGTGTTTGCTCAAACAACTAGAACGGTCTTGTCAATATCACGGCATGAAAACCGCACATGCCAACAAGCTATATCACACCATAGAGCTCACACTAACCTCACGTTTATCCACCAGAAAAATAGATAAATCAACACGATGTGAAATATTGTGCGGCGTAAGTAGCGTCTCTTAGGGGAGGGGGCGGGAGGGGGAGGGGTTCAAAACTGATACAAGCCCCGAAGAATCTATAAATAATAACCACAGAGTCTGGTCTGGCTCGTGGCAAACACTGCACAATGCGGCGACGGAGGCATTGTTTAGATGCTGGAGCAATGGACCGGAAAATCGGGGATCACAACAGAGGATTGTGTCGTCGATGCGAAGAGATATTGTTTATCAAATAAAGAAGGTTTGAAGGAAATTCACCGAGCTATTCGAAGAGATGTAAACAAATTTATCAGTTGGTAAACAATAAAGTTATGATTTTATCTGCTATGAAAATGCCCTGTGTAACGCGTTGATGAGAGAACTTTCGTATTTCATGTGAAATAATATGTGTGATAGTTGCTGCTCTAGAGACATTCGAATTTACTATTTCTATAAACTTGAAAAATTTCAAAACAATCATCAAATGCAAGTTTAAAGTCAATAGCTCTTGAAGTTCTTAACAGATTTGTCTGAAAACTGTCAAAAGCATTTACTTTTTTGATCCGTCAAACGGTTCCAGTTTCAGATCTTGACCAAAAACTATACGTGTAATTGCTCATATGGCATTAGCGTGTGTGCAAAATTTCAGGTCGATTGGTTGAAAGGTGTGACCTGTGCAGTGCTGGCAAATAAACAAGCAGAGAAGTACAATAAAGTACCATTGTAACGCTCGCTGAGCTCACTTGAATAGCAACGATATTGTCTCTGCTCCTGGCAAAGAAGCTGAAATTTCCATACAACAAAATGAAAATTGAAACAATTTTTAATGAAATTCTTTTGACCGAATTCTTTCTCAGTGCCTCTGGCAAGTTACTCTTGTTAAAGACGAAATGGTTTGACCCGTGGTCGACATTTTATCAAATTTCAATAGAGTGCCCGAGGACTTGTCCGAGATTCCTCTAAAGAACCATCTCAAAGAATACCGCAAAGAAAAACAAAACACAAAGCAACTTTATGTATAACGTAGAGAACATCTTAGTCAAAGTATTGCAATTTTACATCCTCAGGAAAATCATAAGATAAACTTTAGACCAAGCAGTCCAGCATTTTATATGCAAATCATATTAGCTATTTTATATTTCAAATATATTCCATCGGTGCATTCCCCAATCTCTGAATATTGCTGATAAAATATGACTGCATACGAAAGTGGAAAAGCACGGACTGAGGTGATTTTCCAATCTACTCAAGCTGCAGTTCAACCCCTGATGTATGTGAATTGATCCCAGATATTTTAAGATCGTGTTCCACTTGGCGTATAATCTACATAATACGAGCGATGAGGATGATAGAGCAGCTATTAATACCTACTCTTTGAGATGAAACAAAATTCTATCTTCAGGGGTAGTAAACGTTCAGAGTACATAGAGATAGCTGGGAGACGGTTAAATTGCTGTGGTAAAGCTATCAATAGAAATCATATAGTGCACTGAAATAAGGGAAACGTGTAGATATTGTGAAAATGTCAGATAATTGTTCTTATTATTGGCATGTTTCATACATTTCTGACACTTTTTTTCTTTGCTCTCTTTGGATTTGCTACTTTGCAAATCGATTTTTTTCCATTTTGCAAATGGATTTGCTACTTTGGTTGAAAAGTGAAAATAAGTCATTTATCCGATCCAGATGAAATTTTGCTTGAAGATAAATAACATATCGGTAAAGAACTTACGGAATCATTCTGTACATTTCAACCAAAAAGCCTTGAGTCAAATTCAATTATTCTTCATTGAATAATCTTTCATTGATTCATTCAATCATATTTGCATAATGGAGTCATTGTGTAAGAAAATTCGTCAATGGTACTGGATTTGTGGACATCGGTCAATTTGCAATTGATAGAGCTTACTTACTTCATTCCAAATGTTAGCAGTTAAAACAGGAGAATGTACTTCTGGTATTTTGCTTCTTAGGAACAGAATTTATGCCTCAATAAAGTAACACAATTCTTCAAAGCCAAATTTTGAGTTTCGTCTTCGGACTTTTCAAATTTTTAAAACAATTAGAAACACTACTACTCCCTATTACTAAATGATTGCTGGCATATAGTTCGTTACTCTTAATTTATCAAAAAAATTATAATTGTGAAGACTTAACTGAAAAAAAGCAGGAAACCCGCTTGCATTACCGCCCCCAATTTCAAGGTATTTGTCTTTTGATAATTCAACATACCAACTTTCATACACCATCCTATATGCATTGAATGAACCAAAGATATTAGTATCAAGAGTTTGAAAGTGGACATGGATACTAATTGCTATCTTCACCTGAAATATCAAAGCCAGGAATGTCCACTGGGCAATTCAATTCACAGCCACTTTCTTAATTGAATGAGCAAACATCTTGCACCTAAGTACCTACCAGTGGGAAACAATGGGACGGTTTAAACGCCACAAGAAGGCAAGGGGACAGATATAATATGAAGTTAGTGCTACATTGTCGGGGTGGTCAGTAGAGTGGGAGGGGGGTCTGCCTAGTCACCCATGAATTTATAGAGTCCAAGATACCGTGTCCTCCGACCACAGTCACCTCGATTTATAGGCAAGAACAGTAGAATGTCGGACAGTTTGTGCAGATCGTAGGGACAGTGGACAGGGGTGGGGAAAATGGAGTGTGTACAACTACATAAATGGGCTCCATTACATGGGTAATGTGTTTCAAATGTTTTTAAAGTGTAAAACGTCAGCTTTGAAGTCCGATTATTTGAAGTGTTGAAGCTTTTTCACATTAGGTCACAATTTAATCTGAGAGCAAATGTTTCCAGGCAAAAAAAGGTTAACTGGAAAGTCTGTATGGTTGATTATTGCATATTATTATCATCTTGCGTACTAACTTAAATATCTTTCTTGCATGTAATCACTCTACATATATGATTTGTTGGCAGCTGAACGATTTGTTTATCCCCCCAATACCTTTAAATGGGTTGCTATGGCAACAATTTCCCTCACAAGATGTCCAAGTTGTCTCTCACTTTAAACTCCGTTGTATGGCGGGATGGTATAAGCGTAGGGATGATCGACACATTTTTCCACGACCCTACAAGTCTCCTATAATCTAAAATGGGTTTCACCATATTATATTCAATGACTATCTGAAAGGAAACCGAGTTTTTAATGCCTTTAGAGATCATGTAATCTAATTGGATGTTGTATTGTCCACTATAGTTCTTATTTTGTTCAACGATTATTAACGTATTTAATACAAATTTGTTGTATTCAGACCTAACTGGAATTTTGACAACGTAAACGTATAAAAAATCAAGACTATTTATGTAGATTCCATTCCCCTTCTCTCATTGTTCACACAGTAATGACCTTGACGCTATCACCAACCACCGCCACCTAGATGTATAGGCAAGATGAACGCGCTTAGTTTGTGTGGAGATCGTATGGGCCGTGCACAGGGGTGGGTAAACCA
>OW203765.1:16503684-16635229 GCA_934045905.1 Leuctra nigra
AACTTCACACTTCACTTCACATCAAGTTTCACATCAAGTTTCACAACTACTTGCACTTTGGTCGGTGGTCCATCTGTTATAGAACAATGTAGGAGTAACCAGCACTTATTGGACATCTACATTACTCATAAATGTGCATAAAGTTGCCAAAATATTCAGTTCAAAATCAGAGGTAAAGGGCCGAAGTATATTTTATAGATTTGCGTTGCACACATTTAGTATGATTAAGAGAGTGTCACCACGGAACTCTTATGGCACTTTCTGTTTTTTTTTCTTTGCCTGCACTGCCAGATCAAACCCCACAACCAATCGATATGATATTTTGCTTACATACTAATCGTTAAGCTGTCTCTGGGATAATTTTTGTACGGGATCCTGTGATATGGTTCAAATTATAAAAAATATATATCTTTTGGTTAGTTGGTCCGATCAATTTGAAATTTTGTAAGGTCATTGCAACCAACATTGTCTCCAATATTAAAATGTTTCAGCCAAATCCTTCCATTGGTTAAGATTTAAAACCATCTATCTTGTGATTTTGTAAATTTCAAATTATCATTGAGCGATCAACTTAAAACTTTGCATGGTCATAGGAACCAACATTGTAGGTATTTTTGCCAATTTTCAGACTAATATGTTGTTATCTTCAAACAATTTTGTCATTTTGAGGACATTTTGTTCTATAATCTTGAAACATTTGCAAATTTATGCCAATAATTTCAAATATGATATCAGTGCCATCTTGATGCTTAGGAACAAGTCCTGTAGAGCAGAGACTTGCAAACGCTTATCAAATCGCACACAACACGAAGGCTCGCTCATCTACGCGTTACACTGAGCGTTTTTATAATTTGTAAATAAAACTTACTTCCAATTTATTTTTACTTATCATGTTCGCTTGTAAATCATTACTTTCTTTATTCATTAGTTACAATCCTTACACTTAAAACCATTGTTAGGAAGTATCAATAATTGATTTATCACTCATAAAAGGTGTCAGCACTTACTAATACTGCATAATAAACCTATCAACTTGAAATACTTTATTGTCCACAATTTTTTTTTTTAACAAAAGTAGGTAGCATCTTTTTAATATCCATGGTGTAAGAATCCGATTTTGTCAGAGCACCTCACAGTCGACAAGATAGAGTTGACAGAACTAGTCGCTTGTGCCGACAAACAATCTGAATAATATATTTATGAAGATGGACATCAGACGGACAGCGCTCCTGGTGGTGACAATCGCCACTCTAATTGGACAAATTGCGTGTTACAAAGTGGAATCAAGGTAAGTCGGTTAGAGTTTAGGGTAATTCGAGTCATATTTTTAGACTCGATATGAACTATAAAATGCAAAATACAAAAATTAAATTTGTTTGAAATAATATTTTGGAGAGAAATTTTACGAATCAGCGTAGTGACGTAAAAACGAGCTTGATTAAAATTATCAAAAGTCTTCTATATAATTAGGGAAGTCTCGTGAAATTTTGTTATAAGAAGTACATTTCTAAATATCAACACAAATAAAAATAACAAACACACTCATCGCCCGTGAAAATATAAAGTTTCCTTTCATACAAATCAATTTCAAATATCATGGAATGTTTTGGCGGGAAAAATGGCATGTTACAAAAATCAGAACTGTGATGTCATTTTGAAGCCTCCAAAAATGTGTTACCATGGTGATTCTTTTGTTTCTATTGCAATATAGCAAATTGTTAAACACAAAGAAGAAGATAATATACCAGGAAACAACTTAGTAAAATACAAATATTTGAACAGAAACACTGGTATTGTCAAGAAATAAAAATAAAAAGAGTCCGCAATATTTCGCCGATGCGTTATCGGCGAAATATTAATATTATTTTTATTAAGAAATAAAAATAAAAAAAGTCCGCAATATTTTTATTTCTTGACAATACCAGTGTTTCTGTTCAAATATTTGTATTTTACATAGCAAATTGTGTTGTCATTGTAAATTTTCCTGTTTTAAAATTATAATAAATCTTTCAAACTTTGTATAATTACTTCCTTGAAATTCGTCCCACAACAAAAATAATAGCACATCTGTGTTCAGCAACATCTCAACTTTCATACAATAAATATTAATCTGAAATTAAATCTTCACGAGACTTCCCTAAATCAATTAACTAATTCACATTTTAGAGTAAAATAGGTCACAATTAAAATAAGCATTTACTAATTCATGATAAGTAGAGAGTGACTGTCAATGATACTAAAATGTATATTTACAATATCTGTTGCTGTTCATGTTTTTACTGTTTTTCGAAGATAATCTACATTATTTTGAAATGATTTTTCATTTCATCATAACGAGATACATACAATAATCTCAATTTCTTGGAATTTTATGCGTTTGTTACAAATTTTTCACTGGCAACGTTGATTGATGATGGTGCAGAAACTCCATTTTTAGTGACCGTCGATTTTTCCGATTTCTCTTAGGCAGTGCAGGTTTATAAGAATAATTCCCGAATTATTTTAGGAACACTGCATTATCATCGTTCTAAGCAATAGTGATAAACACAATGGAAATTGTGGAAATGCAAATACTGGCGTAACTTAAATGTTGCAGCCCCCGTAGTTGGGGGGGGGGGGGGGGTACAATGGTAGATGGTTCCCTAAAACAGCATCGTCCGCATGAATACCATAAAAATCGAAAATATAGATAATGCCTAGTAAGAGACAAATAGAAGTAATTTGAAGAATTTCAAATTTTCAAATTCGAAGAATTTAGAACTTGATTCCAAATCTGCGCCTCCAAGTTCCTACAATTCATGATAGCTTTGGTTAGTCCTTATTTGTGAATAGGTTTCTGATTGACAACATCATCACATCCTTCTTGAATGTTCTCTGTTGGCAGCATCATCGAGAGAAACTATAACGTCGACGATCAAGACACAGTGCGAGCAGTCAGAGCCGTCCTGCAGAGACAGAATCTACCCTCGCAGCCTCCTGCCACTGCTGAATACACGACTTCGATTATTATCTCGATTCCTCTCGCACCGCCAACTACTATTTCTACAACTCCTCTTCCATCACCAACTACTATTTCAACAGCTCCTCTTCCAACAACAACTACTACTAATACTAATACTACTTCTAATAATACTACTACTACTACTTCTACTATTACTAATACTTCTACTACTAATACTACTACTAATACTTCTTCTACAACAGCAACCATACCTACTCTTCCACCACTAATTATTCTACCAATAATTATTCCCATAAATACTGTTCTTCCTTCTTTAAATGTCACCACTGCCACTATTCTTCCGTCTTTAATTATCGTCATTATTGCTGCAGGTATAATCTCAACTGTTATACTGTTGCAAAAAATAGTTATTGTGTCTTCTTTCATTTCTCTCATTTTTGCAATGTGGTTTCTTTTCCCAACCAAATTCAAATTTTATTTTATTAAACAGGAGCACTATACATTCTCCTTCATTCAAAATTATCATCATCCGTATCCCTTTATCACAGATAAATATAGACCCAAACCCTTTATCCACCATGAACATAAACCCCAAATATTTATTCACCATGCACATAAACTCAAACCTATTATCCACTATGAAAATAATCCCAAATTATTTATTCACCATACACATAAACTGAAAACTATTATCCACTCTGAAAATAACCCCAAATTATTTATTCACCATGCACATAAACTCAAACCTAATATCCACTACGAAAATAATCCCCATTTATTTATTCACCATGCACATAAACTCAAACCTATTATCCACTATGAAAATAATCCCAAATTATTTATTCACCATACACATAAACTGAAAACTATTATCCACTCTGAAAATAACCCCAAATTATTTATTCACCATGCACATAAACTCAAACCTAATATCCACTACGAAAATAATCCCCATTTATTTATTCACCATGCACATAAACTCAAACCTATTATCCACTATGAAAATAATCCCAAATTATTTATTCACCATACACATAAACTGAAAACTATTATCCACTCTGAAAATAACCCCAAATTATTTATTCACCATGCACATAAACTCAAACCTAATATCCACTACGAAAATAATCCCCATTTATTTATTCACCATGCACATAAACTCAAACCAATTATCCACTCTGAAAATAACCCCAAATTATTTATTCACTATGCACATAAACTCAAACCTAATATCCACTATGAAAATAATCCCCATTTATTTATTCACCATGCACATAAACTCAAACCTATTATCCACTATGGAAATAATTTAATCCCCAGTGAACATCCTTACCCATTTATCACACATGAATTTCAACCTAAACACTCAATCCAAAATGAAACTCAAAACACCGACAAAGAAAAGATGGAATATTATGAGTACGGCGAATCAAAGAAACAACATCATTGTCCCTTGAATAATATCACCTTGCCTAACCTAATTTGCGATCAATTATTAAATTAATAAGAGCAGTTTCTGTTCTGAAGGCTGCTGTTTTGACAATGACGTTTCGTCGATCGGCTGTCTCTGATGGTGAAATGATAGATGCAAGTTCAATCAAAAGTATCCAATAAAATCCACAAAAATAATTCCTGAATATTACTAGAAACAATGACAGTTTACCTTATTGCCCCCTCTGACTTACTACATACTAGAAAATATGATAAAATTGGGAAATTAGATAAATGTATGGATGATCATCATTGCTGTAAAAATATTAAATGTAACTTTGATGTCAATCCAAATTAATGTGTTTCTATTCTATTTCGTATTACTTAAGCATTATAAAAGTACAAAACAGTAAGTAGGTACTTAACAGTTAATGCTGAGTAAGATGATATAGCACATCTACTCGTTTAAAAGTGCAATACCTACCTTTAAGAGCAATATATATCAGTAGCTGCCACTGCATGGTTATTACCCAAGTAATAATTGAGATGAGCTGTTTACCACACATTGTTATGACGTTTATTGATCGTTAAATACTTGGTAAAAACAAAAGGATGGTTCCGGATGCATAATTTTTTTTAAATTATACTTGAGCTAAACCGCCTTATTGAAAACAAAAGCTGTTTCAAAAGCTTACTGAAATACTTTCTATAAAATATGAAACAAAATAAATAAGTATTGATGGGTTCCTCGTGATTTCTCTCAGTCGAGAGGCAAATGATGGGGAGGTTTCCTAACTATAGACCACGATCGCCTCTTTCCCACCGTTCATCCTTATATTCTAACTATTTTTCAGCGACCTTTTGTCTCTTTTTTCTGTTACTAACGATATACAGGTCACATTTTTTCTTCGATTGAGCTGAAATTTTGCACACCACATGTATGAACCCCCTCGGGGGTATGCAAATAATTTTTTTAAATCCGTTGATTGGTTAAAATTTAAAAAAATCCGATTGGTAAGTCCGAACAATTTGATATTTTGCCAAGTCATTGCGACCTACATTGTCTCAAATATTACAAGTTTCAGCCAATCCTCATATTGGTTAAAATTTTAAATAAATCTTCCGATTGGTCAAAAATCATTATCCGATAATGTTCAAATTTGGCATGGTGATCTCTGATCAAGACCAACATTATCTCATAGTTCAGTCTCCACTCGGACCTTTTGGACTCTTTCTCTTCTTTTTTGTTTGTGTGGTTAGCTCGACGCCACAGATATCATCGGTATCAGTCTCTTTGACTGGACTATAAGTAGCCAAGAGACTATCAGCTTGTGAGGTAGAATTAGTGCTTATATCTCAAAGGAATTCGCATGATCACTGAATTAACTCTAACAAAATATCTGCCCTAAAATCAAACCCAAGCCTCCCAAATTAAACTCGCGTACGTCGAAATTTAACACCCTTAAATTATAAAATCACAAACAGTTTTCACATAACAAGGTCTAAAAATCACATTGGGGCGTTTACTGCCTCATCAATATAGATCACCGACCATGATAACTCCACATAATAAAAGTTCTGCAGACTACAAATTAATTCAGACCACCATGGTTGTTGTTTCGACGTCAAAAGTCTCCCCGTATTCCCCCCCCCACAAATAACCCCTATTAAAAAGCGCGTGTTTTCATGTAAGCACATTGTCACTGGAAATTATTATTCCATTTGTTATGGAAATGTGCAAAGCCGAATCGCTGATAATTTAGGGTAGTTTTTTGGCGAGCTGTCTAGAGTGGGGGCCGGGTT
The DNA here is from genome assembly GCA_934045905.1 of Leuctra nigra. Taxonomy (NCBI): domain Eukaryota; kingdom Metazoa; phylum Arthropoda; class Insecta; order Plecoptera; family Leuctridae; genus Leuctra; species Leuctra nigra. The sequence continues at coordinate 16,509,881 of OW203765.1, forward strand.
TTTGGGCAATGGGTCACATGGTATGGTGATGGAGTGTACTACATACGGGCAGAAGGGTTGGGGTTCTATCATCCCCCCACCCCCTCCTCCCTCACCCACGATAAACTCTGCCAGTGGACCGTTAGTATTTTTTTGCCAGTGGGGAACTTTGACTTGTGGAATAACAGACGTAATATTGTTTTAGTTGAAATAATGACGAGGTTTTTGTCTACGATGCGGTGTTTAAAACGTATAATCGAGACGTCGTGATTTTGCTGTTATTATTATTAAGCCTATATTCTCAACGGAGCCGAGGCTCCACTAGTGAGAATGTAATAGAGAAAGGAGGAGAGGAAACCCGGTACCGGCATGTAGCCTACTCCTGACGAAAGATACCAAGGGGACCAACGGCTTAACGTCCCTTCCGAAGGACGATGTAACATTCACAGCACGGGCCTCCACAACCCGCGCCGTCGAGAGACTGATAACAGGTGGAGGGAGGTCGTCACACTAACCCCCAAACACCCCAGTCTCTCTGGCCCAACGGCAGCAACCTGGCAAGGCAGAGTTGAATGGTCACCCATCCAATCGCTGACCGCGCTCAATGTTGCTTAACCTCGGTGATCTAACGAGAACCGAGGTATCCAACACACCAGCCGTTGGGGTCTGTTATATAACACCCAACGTTTTAACCTTCATGAAGGTACAATTGATTGGGGATGGGACATTTAAAAAACACGATCTTTTTTAAGAATGTTTGAGTCAACATAGTCAAAATTGCTGCATACTGTATTTTGACCGATCTTTTCCTACACGTTCATATCATAATTTCTCATAATCAAATTTTCTGCGAATAATCAGTGAACAACCTTGGATCTAAATTTATTTATGATTAATTTAGTTTCACTTAATAGTGTTTAATTTATTAAAAAGTATAATTTAGATTTTTTTCTAAATTGAATTAAATGTTCAAGTTAAAATCGAAATCTTATTATTTTTTAAAATGTTTGGTAAAATTATAAAAAACTTTACTTTCAAAAGAAATGTTTCCAGCAATATAAAGCTGGAGACTCAATAATACAGTTAGTGAATTCTCGCAGTTCTCCATCGGCACCGATTAGCCTCGCTTCGCATCGCGACGCCTGTGTGACCTCGACGTCGAGCGTCGGAGGGGGGAGGGCGTCGAACGATCACATGGAATGAATGCGTGGAATGCTGCAGGGGGGGGGAGGGGAGGGGGAGTCCCGACGGACTGGATGTGTGAACATGACATGGGACAGCATCCTGTGGGATGTGTGCGAACTGGACCATGTGACATGTAAGATTCATTCGTCCCCGATGTGCTAAAGATCAGAAAGTATTCAAGATAAATTTAATTATAAATTACGTGATGCCATTTCATTGTTGCCTGCCACCATAGAGTATACATCTCTATGCTGTCACCATCTTGATGGCACGCAGAATAGCTGTGATTCTCTGTTTCTTGACGATATTTTATAAATATTGGGTACCTGGAAAATTGTATAGGCTCCGGAGATATCTTTGGTACAAAGAGCAATCACTCACATAACAAATATACATCGATTTACCTCAATAATGTTATAAATTTGACCCGTCAACGTGGCAACGTAATTTCCGTCCTCAGGTGGAAAATTCACTAATTTTTATTGCTGATATAAAACAAAAGAAGTTCGTGCAAGCTGTGAATAGGATTTATTCAATGCTCCTTGTTACAGTGAAAAACACATTAAAAACGAACTGATGTATATTTAATAAATGTCATACAAGCAGCAATGTCACATGTTTCGACTGAAGATTTTGTGCAAGAAATATATTTAAATCATTGATAGACGGAGAAGAATGACCCCATAGTTCTGATTGTGACGTAATGGAACTTCGGAACTATTGCTTATAATAATATTGAACATCAGAGAGATTAATTAATCTCATTAATTAATGACATTAATTAATAATACACATTGAGACATTAATGTTTTGTATTTTGCGTTGCTCCTTTGGAATTATGTTATCAAGTTCTATCAATTACAAATTACAGACATACATAGTTAAGGTAATATTTTACAAAATACTCCTGTCACCATTACCTTATATCATAGAGGTAAGAAGGGTTATGCTTATATGATTGGATGACCCAGAAAGAAGTTTTTGAGTCTTCTGCAAGAATCATTGAAGGGGACATCGGGTTTTCTACGTCTGACGTACATAACTCATCCATCACTAGAAGGCGTCTAAAGCGATTATTTGATAATAAGCAAAGATTTTGCGCTAGGAAGTTCGTGAATTCGTTCTTCAAAATTACAAAATATCTTATATATTTTACGAATGGATTTAAGATCTTCCAAAGAAACAAAACCAAAGAAATGCAACAATCCTCGTGCAAATAAGATTGAAGAAATATCTTCAAATCCTTGCAATGTCATTAAGACGATTCACAATGTGCTTTTTATTATAACAAAGAAGTTGCACTCTACTTTAAATTTACTCAATAAACACCCAACTGAATGAAAATTACTTAAGAAAATAACTTTATTCACTCTGCAAAAAAGAAAAAGAAATACATCTTAGTTCAGTACTAAGTCGCAAAGAGAATAACTTTCAATGTTAATTCATTCAAAATACTCTTCAAAAGAGTGAGAAGTGCACTTTAAAATTGTAATAAAGATGCAGTTGCTAGACTAATTGTTGTTTTAAACAAAGGTGCAAGCTTTTCTCTTAATGATATATATGCTTTGGGGAATGTAAGAAAGTGCAGTGCTATAAGACAAAGCTGGGGATAGATTCACAAAGAAGTGTTATCTTCTAATTCGTACTATCTTTGTATTATATTTCATTTAACACGGTGTTTTTGGTATTAAATCAAAAGATAAAACTTATTGGTAGACAATACTTTCTCTGAAAGTATTTAGGAGAAATTATGGATATTTCAACTTATTATTTTAGCAAAGAAACGAACATTTGGTTCAAGCAGAATGCCTCAACTTCCACTCGGGAGGTCCCGGGTTCGATTCCAGCGGCTGTTCGTCTTGACTGAGATATTTTACTCGTTTCCTTCAGTCAAAAGACAATTTATGTGAAGGTTCCATTTTTAAAGGACACGACCAAACATCTAACACCTTTTTTTATGTTGAACGAAGAAAATGTAATTTACTTCGCCACTGTTCTCATCTCATCAAAATCCATCTTCAAATTTCACATCAGAAATCGTTCAAACACCATTAAAAATCGAGAATAAGTTGTAAACAACAATTTTTTTTATTTCGAGATTTATTACTTCAAAGTTACAGGGTTTTCCTGCAATTTTACATTGCAGCCATAAAGAATATGACTGTCTGTTATTTCCAAAGGTTTTAAGCTACTCTTCCCACCAATAGATTTATAGTCCCTTTTTAAAATAAATGTCATTATTGATAACTGAACAATCATACATATTGTTTCGGTTCACAAACAGTGCTGCCACCTAGAAGTCTTAACTTCAAGTAAACTAACATTATCCATGTTGATAATGGTACAATAACACTGTACTTATCTCCAATGTGGTTACATTTGGCATCACCGCCGACAAATAGCGCATCTTCATTGAGTAAATGAGGCATCATCGTATCTGCTACGTTGCCAAGTATCCCTTGGCAGCGCACATTCGACCAATCAGAACGCTGGATTCCCGGCAGCGGTGACTAATGGTATACGCTCCGGAGCAACATCTGTCACACTTGGCAAACAGACAGTTACGACGCCGGTATTATAGTTAACGAGCAGTTAAATTTTCATTATATCCATCATTCCTGACTCAGTTTACTGACGTTGAAAATTGCACATTATTAGACAGAACAAGTTGGCTCAGGTAGTAAAGCTCTGGAATTCCAATCCTGAGGCTAAAACGGCTGAGTAGTGAGTTTGATCTTGAAGAGTTTTTTAATCGATTTTTATCAATATCTTTTACCAGTGTAATTGTTAATAAAAATAAGGCTTTGTACGAGTATTCAGAACAGTACAATGAAAATAATTTCATAGCTTGTAATGGTTTATTAGTATTATTTTGTCCTACAGACGTTTAGTGCCGAAAATTTGTAAAATTATGGCTCTAAACATCTGTTGGACAAAATAAAACTAATAACTTATTCCAAACTATGAAATTATTTTCATTAAACTGTTCTGAATATGCGTACAAAGCCCTATTTTGTTAACAATTACATTGGTAAAAGATATTGATAAAAATAGATTAAAAAACTCTTCAAGGTCAAACTCACTACCCAGCCGTGTTAAGTTCGACCTTTCTGACTGAGTTTTTTTTAGGTTTCCCTCAGTCGAGAGGCAAATGCTGGAAAGGTTCTCTACTAATAGGCCAAGACTGTCTCTTTCCCACCGTATCAGAATCATTAAACCGTATGTCATTGATCTAGGTACAGAACAGTGCAACGTTACACAGCAGTAAATAAAAAATAACGATACCATGACAGAATATGTTCCACTATAACATTATAGCTGTTATAATAAATAATGAACGATCAGAAATCAATACAAAACGATATTATAATAATGAAACATCTCATGTTTTGGACCAATCTAAATAAAGTTTCATTTGAATAAGGTGAAACCATCTAAATTCATTGGAATACATCTCAAATTCAAATAACGATACATCTGTATAAATCTGTTTAACTACTGACTGTAAGCTATAATAAAAGGGGAATAGAATCTATTAAAAAAATCATACAAATTTGCACAAATATAAGTAAATTTAAAAAATGTTAAAAAAAATCAATTTTTTAAGAAGATTAAGTCTCTTTTCTTATAGAACAAAAAATTTAAGTATTAGTATGGAACGGCAAACTACATGTTTTAATACTTTTTAGTTTTAGGACACCAGAGCCACAGAAAATTTCTGACAAATTCAATGAAATTTATTTTTCCACGGACGAAAACAAACGAAATCAGCTTCGTCCAAAAGGACCAAAAATATCGGTTGACATTTCACAAAATCGAATCGCCACACGTCCATCTCCTCGACCTCCAATGAATTGTTACAACTCCACTTGCCGTCTAAATAACTTATCCGCCATTAGCTTGATCTTTTGAGCCCAGGGTTTCCAACTTTTCAAACTACTTTTCGCCAAGAGGTTGCGGCTTGTCGATTCATCTCGATGGCTCGCATTGATTTTCCCCTGATGGAGTTCTGCCAGAATCCGTTGGCCCACATCCTCGCAGCGCCCAACTTTTAGACCCCGTTCAGAAACCCGCACATGAGACGCAACGCAACGCTTTCGCTTTTGTCTGTTTGATGAAAAAGTCGGCTAACTTGGGCTGACGAGAGATAGAGCATTAATACTTGAATAGTTCATCGCAGCTGGGAATTACTTCTTCATGCGAATAACAACTCAATCGTTATACTATATTAATCCGACCAACAGGTCAGCTTACTAACTATTGTCCTTACTTTTCTCCAATAAAAAGTAGATTTAAATTTGAGAATAAATGTAACCTTGAATAGATACGCCATGTTTACAAGTTTTACGTTAATTTAAAGAGGATAGCCTGAGAAGGGGAATAGAAGCAATTCAGAAAGGTTCCATTTCTTGGAAAGAGTATTGATGCACCCCCGATTGGTTAAGCTTTTTGCCTTTAAGGTGTCTCATCCAATCGGGCATAGTATCAGATTTTCATAGTTTTTTGTCTACTTATTGATAATCATGCCATACACAATCCTTGAAAAAATTAAACACTTCTCGTGTCTAGTTTCTGAGATAAATTGAGTTTTCTTCCCCATGTTATCTTATTACAGACAAGTAAAATCGTGTCACATTTAGGCTAATAATGTAGATCTAATTTTTATGTTGTCCCAACTTTGATTAAAAAAACTTATTTTATGATAGATAATTGGACATACTATTAGGAAAAAAATTGAAAACAATAACAACGTGTGCTATTTTAAAAGTTACAAACAAAAACGAAATGATTTCCCTATACTCCTGTGTTAAGTTTTGTTCAATCTCGGAAGGGAATAAATTGTAACCTCGCAGTAAGGCAGGAGTTGCAAGTTAAATGGCACTTTATGATACTTTTATACTTAAATATAGTTGAAATATTGGAAAAAGTAATTCATGAGGGTAATTTCAAAAAATAAATATTTTGGAATATTCGATCGGTTGAGCCACGTTCAGCACATTTTTGATTATTTAATTGCTGTAAAAACGCGTGAATATTCCAATAATTTTGTCATTTTACTTGAATATTTAATTTAGATTTAGTCGACTAGAATTAATGGGAATAGTCATTAGGGACTTTTCACTACACTACATCAACCGTAGAAATATTCATGTTATATTTCAAATAAAAATAACAACTTCATATGTTTGCCATAATTCTTTGCCATTTGGGACATCTAGAAAAATTATGCTGAAATCCAAATAAAATTCTCATATCAACAAATCTAAATAACGCTGCAATAGTTCTTCGTACATAAAAACGCCGCTATATACAGAGTTTTGCACTACATCTCCGTTGTTCTACCGCAAGCACATGTCGAGAAAAGAAAGAACATTAACCAAAGAACATAGTGGTCCAGACAGTACAGGGAACTACAATTCACCGTTAAAATTACACAACAGAAAGCTGCGGTGTTTGAAAATACTGCAAACTTTTTAATTGGGTCGCATTATACTAGCAAAAGTATTATAACTTCATAGTATAAAAGTCATGTTTTAAAAATTCTCATTCCAGACAGTCTAAATAAGTGTGACCTTTAGTTTATACATATTTGTTGTTTTAACACCCGGAATCCTCTACATTTGTATTAATAAAACATGAAGTGTAACTTATTCGTTGTGTTTCCTAAAGATGAAAAACAACGGCTATTTGTTTGGTTCAAGTTTGTAATTCCAGGTCTTTGCTCAGAGGGATCCAGTGGTTAAGAAAAAGTGTAATTTATGTAGATGCATCTCGCTTCGCTGTGTCTTTGAGCTGAGATTGTTCTGTGTGGTGCAAAGAAGTCAAAGAAGTGAGAAAGCAAAGGAAACAAAAATCAGATGGGGAATATTAATAGTTGTACAACATGCTAATTTCAAATCTCAGATAGTTGGCAAAATCCTGAATTAATGACAGATTTATAGAGCATAGCGAAGATGAGTTGTTGGTTTGTGAAGATCGAGAAAATTCCAAAAATGTATTATGTATTTTGCTTATGTTTTATTTTAATGATTTATAAAAAGCTATATTGATTTATAATTTTTTTTCAAAATGTCTATGTTTCATTCGTGATTGGTGAATATCTAGGCAGCCATCTTAATGCTATTTTAAATCGAATCCAAGATATGTGTTTCCTGATTGTTTAGTTTCATTGTCATTGTTATAAATTACAAATAGTTCTAACACATTTTAAACAAGAGTCTTCCTTCGCTCGACTCCAAGAGAGAATAAACGTCCTAGACATAATATGAAAGCTTCATCTTAGCCTAACATGTGAGTTCCGCAAGCAATTTTGCCGCGTTTGCAGGCAATTAATTGGATACGATTGGAGACAAAATGGGTTGACGAAATATTTGACATTTTAATCGCAAGTAGATAAAATAAAAGCTTATGGTTATCACTTGATACATCACTTGATTTCAATTTTTTGCTTTGATAATTAGTTATAATTAGTTGCTTTGGTGAAATATTGTCTATTTTCAGGTCTCGCTAGGTGCCGTATAAAATGTAATTTTAAAAATTTACCAATTAATAACCCTACGTTTGTCTTTGATCTCATCATGATTAAAATTTGAGATAAATTGGATAATGGGTTTGGTCTCCAATCATATAGGAAATTTTGTAGATTTGCGTTGTTTTGTTGAATATGTTGTAATTAACAGGGCACGAAGAAAAAATGAAAAAGTTCTACTATTATGCAATCAGACTAATCATGTGAACATTCTATCAAAAGTTACACCCAATTATAAAACAATCTTCTCTCTCAATTTGATAAAACAGCCGAGCGCCACCTTAAAACCGATAACAAAATGTAACTCGATAACCGAAACAAATTTAACAAATCATCTATAAAACTGCTCTGTGGAAAGTATTGATCACTTTTTGCAGCAAAAAATCTTGGGAATGATTTCGCACTTCTCGCCCGAGACCCGTTGAAATTGAATTTAAACACCATTTCTCTTTCAGGCGTCACCTGTAATATGAAATAGCGTTGATCTCTTTCTTTTATTTCAAAAAGCTTTTAACGTTTTAACACCTCAAAGTGAGGTGGAGTGAGAAAAGAGAGACAAAATGATCATCACTTTGTTTCAATTTGTACCAGAAAAAAAATAACGTATCTCCTACTTCTCTACTTTTATGATGAACTCTGTATCCTCGACAAAGTTAGATGTAATAAAAGTCTCCGCCATGTTTGAGCTTAAAGCTCTAATAGCTTATGATTGTGGCGGAGTGATTTTTGTTTCCAGTGACGTGAAATTTCGTCAGTATCACGTGGTGCGTGAAGAGACTTTGATCTTTTCGCAGAAGTGTCATGTTGTGACTTTTAGCGCATGCCCAGTGAGACAGAAATGTAATCAAATGAAGCAATATAAGTGTATTTAGTAGTTCATTAGGGAAAATCCAACAAATCTCTTTGGATTTGATGACGGAATATTTTTTTGTAGGAAATGTAATGCAACGCCAATAATGAACAAATTAATTTATCAAAAGCATCAACCCATACAATAATTATTTTAGATCAAAGGTAAAATATTGTCCATTAATTTTTGTTAGGTAGATTATCAAATTGGATTTTTTTTAAAGTTACCGTATTGAACTGTTTTAATAGTCAGGGAACAGAATCTGAAAAGACGTCTCCTTCTCATGAGTACAAGTAAATCGTGTTAAAAGCAAACTGAATAGTGATTCCCACTAACTCGACCCCGCTGAATCCAAAAAGTGACGTTGGCAATTCGAAATCCGACTCCTTCTACCCTTAAACTTAAAAAACCCTGTTCTAGGGGTTTAAAGCTAAAAACCGTACCAAATTTGTCAAAACTTACGATAAAATTACGAAAAAAAACTCATGTCAAGTTTAAATACTGATTAATAAAATGGCATCTTCAAAATTTTGATAATGACCCTTCAAACTTGCTGATTGGGCCCATTATCTCAAAAAACGCACTTGCTAATTTTTCACAAAAAAATATAACTTGTCGGTGCTGCTTAACTAAGAAAGTCATAAAGCTCATACTTTACAAAAAACTGCCCAATACAATAAGGAAGATAATGCAGTTTACCGCATTTCGGTAGATTGCCGGGTTACTTAAATATAGTCATTTGAATAAGGCAACTCCACGGGCCCGCTGCATCGCCCTAGCGTCCCACAGCTTGGCCCAACGGTATTGCGGTGGAGGGGGGATCATGTGACGGGGAACAGTCAATGCGAGCTAGGTATTTATAGCGCGAAACTGTGTGTTCACCATGCAGCTATTCAAAACTAATTATTCACTGTGAAATTGTCAATTTTAATGTACACTATGTCAGTTAGCAGAGGTTTGTTGTCATTCTGTAGGTGTGGGAGATTTAATCCTTCCTTTTGGCAAGTTATCAATCAATTGATCACATATAGATTAATCAATATACCAAGATAAAGTAATAAAACGAAGAAGTTAATGTACCGGGAATGTATATGATAAAAAGTAAAAACCCTACTCTGGACGACGCATCACTTTGTAGAAACACAAATTAAAATAATGCCTCCGCACTTTTCACTATAATGTAGAAGTGGCCACGGCTCAAGGTTTGTCGTGTTTTGCCCCAATTAATTCATTGAATAGATAGACCACATTATAGTCCAGAGTCTAAAGGGTTTGACTCCCCACTAATTGCAACATCAGAGTATTTTGATATCGTTGGATTCAGAAAAAATTACTTTATAACATACCATAAGTCTACCAAAATTAAAATAAGGTATTATTAATTTACTCGAATATGGTATCGAACGAAAATTCTTTTCAAGTAGAGTTCAAAAAAAAATATTACAAAATTCAAAATTTTTACCAAGGTCAAATATGCTCTAAAGTACCCAGAATGGCCTCTATAGAGGCACGCGACTTAAAATGGCTGCCGTAGTCGCATCCGAAGAGCTACAGACTTGCTTTTTGTGTCATTTTAGCAATCAACAATCATACAATCTTCTGTAACATGTCAAAAGTCTACAAAATTCCAAATAGTGCTAATGATAATAATTTGTGAATTAGTGAATAAGAAATTAAACAAAATTATATAGTGCAGTTGCAAAGCAATTGAACTGTGGATTTTTAGATTAAATGTTCTGTACTTGCAAATATCTCAATTGTTATCTTCTGAACATTTTTGGAAGAGGAGACATTTGATTCGAACTTGCATTTTCAAGATGGCGGCCAAAGATCAATGCGGCCGCTGCAATTACAATATATCAGCTCCCGTTGATACGATTTTAATTATATTTCTTTTATAAAGAAGCTGAATAATGTCTTCATCTTTTTTGTAATAAGTAATATTATTATATCTCGAACAGTTAAAAAGTTTTATTTAAAATTACTGATAATTTGACTTTTGGATTTTCGTTTTAAACTGTTTAAGCCTATGTATATTGTTGTGTGTATGTCCACGGAAAACATTTTTCAAATAAAATAATCTGAAAATGTCATTAGCTGTCCTGTGATATATAAATGATGGGTTTTAAAGTCAACGGGAGATGAGAAAATAGGTTTTTAATATTCAGAAATCTGAATACTGGAATTTTGCTATCTCAATGATTAAGGTTTATGTTCTAAACCCATTTTCTCAGCTCCTATTGACTTTATACCCCACAAATTATACATCATATGAAAACTAATAATATGTCCAGAGTATAATAATTAAAAATGTTTCGCGTGGACATACACACAACAATGTAAATAGGCTTATAACCATATTGAACGAAAACCCAAAAGTCAAATTAGGTATCAGTAATTTTTAATGTTACTTTTAAACTGTTCGAGATATGATAATAATACTTATTACAAAAAAGATGAAGACATTATTCAGCTTCAATTTCAAAGAAAATAAATTAAAATCGGATGAACGGGAGCTGAGATATTGAAACTGCAGTGCCGCATTGATCATTGGCCGCCATCTTGAAAATGCAGGATCGAATCAAATGTCTCCTCATCCAAAAATGTTCAGGAGGGTACAATTGAGATATTTGAAAGAACTAAACATTTAATCTTAAAATCCATAGTTTAATTGCTTTGCTACTGCACTATATAATTTTGTTTAATTTTCTAATTTACTAATTAACAAATGATTATCATTAGCACTATTTTGATTTTAGTATACTTTTGATATGTTACAGAAAATTGTATTCTTAATCGAATGACACCAAAAGCATGTCTGTAGCTCTTCGGATGCGACTACGGCAGCCATTTTAAGTCGCGTGCCTCTATAGAGGCCATTCTGGGTACTTTAGAGCATATTTGACCTTGGTAAAAATTTTGAATTTTTTAATATTTTTTTCTGAACTCTACTTGAAAAGAGCTTTCATTCGATACCATATTCGATGTATTTACATTACACTGTAAATTAATAATAGCATTCAATTGTTTTTCACTAATTGACCAATCAGAGGAAGCCATCTTATTTTAATTTTGGTAGACTTTTGGTATGTTATACAGTTATTTTTTCTGAATCCAATGATATAAAATACTCTAATGTTGCAATTAGTGGGGGGTCAAACCCTTTAGACTCTAGACTAAAAGGTGGCCCACTCGATCCCGCGTGAGGCGAGATGAGCTGGATGCAATCTGAGGTCAATGCATTTGAACATTTCTGTAGACCAAACTATTCAACATTTTGTAATACGGTTGATTTCGTTACGGCAGTCAGGATGTTGGGTATGTTATTAACAATTGTCAAGTGTTTAACTCTTATACTTTTTTTAGAATTACGTGATATGTTTTCCAATTTGGCTAAATTTTATTGAAGTCAATTGTTCAAATATTATTTAGTACATTAATTGTTTACATTTTGCCCATACATGCAGCGACAAATATGTTCATTACATGTTCAGCTATATTACGGTTTTTTAACATTTGTTTTATCTCGTCTAGTTACGAAAATAGGGCTGATTTTATGATTAAGGGTAGTTCACCCCGTTTTTGTTGAATTTAAGGGTGAAGGAGTCAAATGACAGGATGCCAACGTTTTTTTTCGAATTCAGCGCATCAAAATACATAAGAATATCGACGTTGGCAACTTTTAACAGACCTGCCCGCAAAGTTGTCATTTTTTTAATTCTGTTCCCTGACTATAATAACACAACTGAAATTATGAAAATGGGTAATAATTTGTTGAAATATTTTAAAAATTAAACACTTTGCTTTTTTATGACATGATTTTGCTTCACGTCTCTCTGCTATGGAAACGGGGTTAGCCACTCATAACTTTTATCAAAGATAAATAACCCGTTAACAAATTACGAGTTATATGCAGTCCTGTTTTCTACGTACCTTGTTCACACAATGCACCAAACTAACATCAGCTGAATGTAGCAATTTTCTATTTCATTATTAATTGCGTCAACCCAAGCAATTGTTACTGAATAACATACATTTTTGGCACAATCATAACTCAATTATTACAAACCTCATTAAAGTTTTTGGATTATAATAAGGTCGACCTTTAGTACTTAAATGTATAATGCATCATAAATGTAGCATAAACCCAGGATAAAAAGGCATGTTTCTACTTTTTAAGTTAATAATTGGCTTTGCTATCAATTATATTTTAGTTCATTTCATGAACCATTGTGCTGGATTTTACAGAATTTAATAACTAAAAGGGAAGTAATTGAAAACATCGTGGTTAACGATAACAAAATTTGCATATTATGGTATCAGGGGTAAAATCATAAAAAATACCTCGATTTTATTATAACGCCACGTTAACTATCGGTACTGAACTCGTAAACTTTCGTAGGATTTTATTTTCATAAAAGTGCAAACTGCAAATAGACGCCGATTGCTTGTTTTATGACACAATATCGCCAAATGTGTTTTAATATTATATTTCTAATCATTCTCATACCATAATAAAATATAACTCTTGCATTAGGTATACTGAACAGTGATTGAGCGAGCGAAGCGAGCGTCTCCTTTTGACTCTTTTGACACGGACCTCTGTTTTGTTTTTTTTTTTTTTTTTTTTTTGTTTTTACTTTTGGCTGCTATCTGGAGCAATAGAAGTCGCACCGTTTCACCTATCGATCTGAAATTTTGCACACATGTAGAGACAACCTTTTCTGTTTGCTGACCCAAATTTTTTTTGAAATCCATTGATTGGTTAAAATTTAAATAAACATCTCCTGATAGGCTGAAAAATGAAAATGGTCTTCGACAAATGTGATCAACCTTATATTTTGCATGGTCATTAAGACCAACATTGTCTCTTATTTTACAAATTTTCAGCCAAATCCTCCCATTGGTTAAAAATTAAAAAAATATTTCATGTGCTTTTTGAAATTTAAACCAGAACTGTATGACCGATCAACTTAAAAATTTGCATGGTCATTGGGTTCAACATTATCAGTATTTTTGACAATTTTCAGACTAAACTGTGTTTAAATTCAAAAGTTATTGACAGTTTACGGATATTTTGCGTGTTGGCTGTCATATTTCTCTAATTTCACATTTCACGGCATCTTCGAATCTTCAGTTCAAGGTTGTTAGAGCAGAAACTTTCAAACGTATATGAAACTGATGACCGTTTAAAACGAGATCCTGTGATTTTTGAAAATTAACAAGGAATCGTTCAATCCCAAAGGTTTAATCGATCAACTTAAGTTAAAACATTGCGTGGTTATTGGGACCAATATTTTAGGAATTGGGACATTTTCGATAAACAGAATTTCGGTTCGAGGTGTTGCGCGTATCCGTGCTCGCTCATCAACGCGTTACTCAGAGCGTTTTCCTAGTAAAAGAGAAAATACCATCGGCAGTACGAGTACTAGTAGTTCTGGAAATTGGTTCTTTTCAAAGTATACCAATTTCAGAAAAATAAGTATAACTTATACACGTTCATTTGTATGATTTAGTTGGTATTTACATAATTTTTGTTTAATATAAATATTAATAGGTTGTTTGCAGAATATAATATTATGAAAAGTGAGCAAGTTTTACCATATAAAACGAGTAGTCTAAGAGCTTTTTTTAATTTAATTTTTGTATTAATTGTCTTTAGAAATTTCTGTCGGAATTAAAAACTCTACATGTTAGCATGCATGTTGTACGTGCTCACTTGAGAAATGGATGAACCCCCCCCCCCCCCCTCCCTCACTCAGGCCCGGCAAATAACCACGTCCGAGAATGATGTGAGAGCGAAGATCGAGGCGTCGGAAAAGCCAAGCGGAAAAGCGTCTGTTTTCCCAGGGCGTCGCGAGGGTACAGAAACACGCCGCATGCGCTGCTGTCGCACTTTGAACATTCCACTCCACACAAGACGATAGAGATGGCATACGTCTGATAAGAGATGGAAATACTAGGAAAACGCTCTGTGTAACGCGTTGATAAGAGATCCTTCGTATTGCATGCGAATTAATATGCGTGTGAAAGTTGCTGTTCTATAATATTATTTGGAATGATAGGAAGGCAATTCGATTCTCTCTTTATGTTAGAAAGCATCAAAGTAGCAGTGATGATATTTTTAATATTACTTTGTATAACATTTACAGATATTCCAAAACAAGGATAAAATTTCCGTAAAATGTATAAATAGGAAAATATATCTTGAAGGATATGATATGATATCTTATCTTATATCATCATATCTTATCTTATCTTATCTCATATCTTATCTTATATCATATCATCTATTCGTGAATTTGTCTATAACCTATTTCTATATATCTCTATTTTGTATATAATATATATATATATATATAAAGAGCTACTCATATTTTGATCTGGGTTCGCTGAGACGATCATAAAACCAATTTGCATCAGTTTTTAGATACATATTATGACATTTCTTTTGTGTAACTCACACACATATTAATAGGTAATCATTATTAGGTACCTACTTAATGCGTGATGTGCCAAATATGTTCTTTTTATTTTAAAAATAATTTGTAAGTTACCGTTTTGGATAATTTCTATATCACTACGTTCAGTAACGAATGTAAATTTTTCACAGGCAACTTGACTGACTGTTAATTTACGGGAATTTGTAATAATCTGAACTTGCACGACTGATACTAAACCTCAAGTACAATTGACTTTTGTCTGACAACTTCGTGTCCTCGTTCAAAGCTTCTATTCGGTGTTCAAGTGGCACACATTCTACTTCGAGCCAGAGAATCACACACAAAGCAAACGCCGGCTTTGAAACATTGCTCACTACGGGGATATTTCTGACCGGCGTGCGTAAATAAGTAAATGGTAAACGCTGCCAATTAGAATAGAGAATGAATTCGACCGAAAACTTGTCCCAATAGGCGGAACTTCAGTGAACATTGCTCGCTCAGGATATTGTGACAATCTCTGTCCGGCAGTATTTGTTGAAGAAAGCAACCACTGGGCAAGCATTTTCAAGCGCGTCACAACTTTTTTTGTGAATTATCTCGGCTTATATAAAGGTCAGATAGTTGATCAATCTGAAATCTGGTAACCTTCAAATCATAATCAAATAACGAATATTTTTTAACAAATCATCTGTACTTGTTGAAACATTAAACATCCCAGATCGGCGGTAGTAGTTTACCAACATTTTAATTTTAGTCAAGTCTATCATGCGAGTGTACAACTATTATATTTAGAGGTGTTTAACGTCGCACTGATCTGCAACTAGGCTAATGACCCCGCATGAATGAGAGTCAAGATGATGATTAATAGATAAGGATGGATGATAAGAAGGAGATGGTCGTGGCCTATGAGAAGGAACCTTCCAAGAATTTGTCTCTCGACTTTTAGTAACGTCGAAAAAACTTGTCGGGAAACATGACCTCTGTAATCGAACCTGGAACGTGACAAAATATATGCACCTTGATATATTTCTCCTAATCTATTCGAGACAACAAGAAACACGGCTGCACTCTGGTGGCTATTGTGGAACTAGGGAAATGGCGGATGACAGGGGCTCATTTGACATTTGTGTATATAAATTTGCTTAAGTTGTTTGTTATGGCTGCTAAAGTAAATATATAACAACATTTCAATTTCAATTTTTTCTCCTTTTTAGTGAATTGGAAACACGACCTGCCTATACACGACCTGCCTATCTGTCAACTTGACAGTAGCCATCTTGCCAGAAGTGGCTCCATCACGTAACGCTTATTTGCGCGAATATGCTCAGATTCGCTTATCTGCCAAAATAAAACTTTGACTAAATATGGAATGAACTTACCGGATTATGTGCAGATATGCAAATTGATAATGAAAACGTGTTCGTTCCTGCACATTATGAATGCAAATTGTCGGCATGTTTTTAACGATGATTTAATCTAATAAAGTTTACTCGTTCGTTTTGATCACGTCATAAAATAAAACATCGCATCATCGCGGGTATTAAAAATTATATTACTTGCGAGAGACTTTGGTACGTCATAATCAGTCCCCTGGCTAGTGACGTACAAGACTGCTTTACCATCGGGTTTAATGGTAATTGAGGGGTTGAAACCGGATGATGTTTGCAACGGCTTACCCTGCTCGTAAACCTAAACTATTTGAAAATATATTGAAGACGTATCCACTGATTGTATATATTTTCTTATAAGACACCACAGACTGGGCTAAAAGAACACTCATAAACAAACATAATACACACACAAAAAGGTTCCATTTCTTATAATGAGGGTGTTTTCCCAACTTTAAATTTGTCAAAATTCGTTTTTTTAAATCTGGTCTGACGGACTCCGTTTCATTTCGCGTTTTTAAAGCTTTCAAGTTTCAAGTTTTTTAAGTTTTCAAATCATAGATAATGGGGGAAATTAATCTAGATTTAATATTGCTTAGAAACCTGAGCAGATAATATCTGAATTTGTTTATTTTCATTTCCTGAGTGCTGAAAACTAAAACAAGGAAGTGGTAGATCTCTTTCAGTTTCAGCAAACATGCTTACATCAATCTATTCAATGTGTACATAACATACCTGAGTGTTTGAACATGAGTTTCATATTTATATCAAGAAATCGCTATAGTGACGTCACAACAAGATGGCGGTCATGACGTCATGTCCTTCTACTTCAGTCTCATCAGTTTGATCAAGACTATCTATCTTTCTCTCTCTGGTTCAACTACACCCCCCAAGTACAAGATTGTATTTTTGTGCTTCTTGCAAAGGACACGAAAATTCTGGTTGACATTTCCTTCGTATTTTCTTTTCTTGCATATTTTCCTTCTTCTCAAGGTACGCTGTTATGAGCTCAAAACATCGTGGACTGTTATCCTGATGTCTTTTATCATTTTCGTTCAAATCAGGAAACAATCGAATAATGAAAACCATGATTCCACTCTAAATTTTTGAGTCGTTTCAACAAATTTTTTTAATGAATAGAGATTTGATATCCAAAATATGGAGAAGATATGTGGGTTTAAAGTATACCAAATGTAAAGCTCATTACTCAAAAATATAATACACAAATTATTTGTTAATAAATAAATATCAAAATTTTAATTTACCGACTGAAGTCAAAAGTAATAAAATCATTCTCCACAAAATAAATCTTTTTAAATAATTAATTTGTAATTTTTGGGTAACCTTATCAGCTATTAAACCTTGTGCCCCCAAATACCCACGTCATCCATATTTGACATGTCTCAGTACTTGCAGCTCATAGCGCGGCGCTGTGACAACTTGTGGTACTAGTCTTGCGAGTGACGATGGCTCACTCAACACAACGCCTCTATCCAGCGACTTATAACTAATTCCAAGCCACTTGTCAGCATCTGCATCTACAGGTGGGCGGGGGCGTCTACTGCAGTGATAACAGCTGATTAGCGTCGTCATGGAGACGGGGGTAGGGTTGGGGAGGTGTTGATGGGGAGATAAGTTCCCAGTGAACCAGGGTTCAGCAGTTGAACGATACTTTTCTAAATGAGACTGTTGATCTATAATCTGTGTGCGTTCGTTCTTTGGAATTGTGATCATTTGCAAGATGCCAATCTACTTCTTATATTAACTGTTAAATTATGTAATTATTGGAGGCGTCGTTGCATCTTGTTGGGGGGAGGGGGGGGGGGGTGCCCTTTCCAGAAACACCAACTTTACAATTTTCTTAAAACCCACCACGATTCATATTGAATAATGAATTGAGTAACAATTGTATTTAACACAGTAAATAAGTAGTGTTTTGCATTGCTAGACCCTACTTTACATGTAAGACCTAAAGACCATCCACTTTTTTACCCTAAAAGTAGATAATTTAGCGTCCCAAATACATTTTTCATGTTCTAAAATCCAAATATCTCTCTGGTATTTGTAATCTGGTAATCTGATAATACCTCTCGGAGTCCATCTTATAACCATCTTATATTGTCTTCTGGGAGAACTTTCTCCTTTTCATCATTATATCTGACTTTATGTAAGTCCCCCTTCCCCCCTATATATCCTGTCACCACCCGTGACATCATGTCACATACATCTTCCTCCTCAAGCATAATAACTCTAAAACATGTGCCATTGATCCTGACAAAAACTGCCATTCATTTACGAAAAAGCATATATCTTAGATTTCATTTATATGTATTCAAAATAAAATTTAAAGTTCAAGGAAAATTGATCTTTCAAAACTTGGATTGAAAAATGGTTTCTACAGATATTTATATAGGAAAATGATAACATAACTATGCGAAATTGAAATAGCTAGGTTTTGTGTCTAACCATTATAATCATTAGCATCTATAAGTTCATATCGGTATCAATTATTTTCAAACTATGAAAATGTGGTTAGTTAGCGAGTTTTTGGTTAAATGCTACCAACCTTATTAGAAGCTCTGAGATGCTACCTAATTATTCCCTGCAAAATTAAAGTTTCCTTCATCCAAAGAGACTTGCTCAGTTGTCAACGTGTCACTATAATGACTTGTCAGTGAGCGGATTTGTTTGCAAACGAGATCCGATGAATTCGTAACCAACCCATAGATTTAGTTTCATTCAATTAGAAGTTTAATTGTAGATGAAGGTTCATTGTTCATTAGAATCCAGCTGATAGGAGACGAAATTAAGAGGAGATTTAATGAAATCGCAGTTTAGAATAATGGCGGCTGCGAATGATGTTCACAAACCAAATAGTAAGTAGGTGCAATTCATTTAATTTTTAAGACAAGAGCAAGATATAATTATGTATGGAGGAAAGCTTGTTGTATTATCAGTTACACTAGGAAAACGCTCTGTGTAACGCGTTGATGAGCGAGCACCGACACGCGCAACATCGCCAATCGAGCACGATCCTTTCAATCAAAGATACCAAACTATACATCGTTACTGATTTTCATCGCAACTTTCCATAAACGTTCTGGAAACATTTAATATCAGGTCAATGTACAATGAATTTGATAGGTACTTCTCCATCAATCTCTGTGAACAGATATTCAAAACACCTAAAGTAGAAATAAGTATGTAATATTTTTACCGATTGGACTGGAATAATGTGTAAAATATGAGTTTTTACATGTGCTGTCTAGTCAAAACGTTGCTTCTAACATAACTGTGAAACACGATCAATATTTAAAAAAAAATCTATGAAGGCATACTTATACATAATATACATTATGTATTATTACATTATGAATTGTATTATATTCCACACAGTCAACAAGAATATGTTTTTCATTAAAACTCAGAATAGCTATCTATACACTTTGGTACATAATTAATAAAACAATCCAGAAAGCGGTGGAATTTCCTGACACATTCCATCAATTCTGACAGTTCCAAACATGGAAAATGTCAATAAGTGCATAAGTTATCTATTGATTGGGCTGAAAATTTGTAAAATAATAGAAAATAGTAGTCTTAATGTCCATGCAAAATATGAACTTAATCGGAACATTTTGATTTTCGACCAATCGGGAGATATTTTTATTTTTGAACCAATCAAATGACAGCTCCCAAACACTATACACGATTAAGTTAGAATGATTTAAGTATGTGTGCAAAATTGCAGCTTGATCGGAAAAAAATTGTGACCTGTGTCGTCGGGCCAAACACAAAAAAAAACACACAAAAAAAAACAAAAAAAACAGAGAAAGTGTCCAAAAGTGCAGAATGGAGACGCTCGCTCCGCTCGCTCAATTAACTATTTGTATAATACTTTGTTTAAAACAAAATATTAACTTCAAGGTGTAATTCAAGGAATGTAATTGGTTGTCGTGATGACAATAATAGTACTAAGTAATCATCTGTTTAAAATTTAGCAGAACTAATTAAGTATGGTGTGATTTAAAAAAAAATGAAAAACTGGCCCCAAGGTGAGTTAATATGTGAAATTATTAATTTTAATGTTTAAAACCACAAAATAACATAAAAATACGTCTGTGGCATTTTGAAGAGACGAATCTACTTCAAATTTGCACAGCATAGAGATAAAAAGTAAATGTATAGAACATTGTGTTGTGGGTCCTTTTTACCTGTGTCGCAAAGCAACGAAACAAAAAATAATATATTTGAGATAATGGAGAACCTGTACTATTATAAAAACAATCAAACAAGCCGTTATTGAATATCAATGGCCGCCAGGACGTGTTGTAGAAATGAATATTTCGCAAATATTCTATCAGAGAGAAATTCAGACCCAGAGCATTTTTGTCACTGTCATCGAGCTCAAACAGCCGATAGCTAAAGTATCACTTACAATCTCCCCGCTTTAAATGTGAAATTACTGTTTTTATAACGAAACATCCTTTTACCTTTGATCCTCAATTTCCCTACATCTGGCAACACTGCATACTGACGCTGCATTGACGCCGTCAGTCACTGCCTTCTAACTGACAGTTCACCGCCTACTGTGTTGTCAGCCGACTGCTTTATCGACAGTCACGACCCTATGGGTCAAAGCTGCACGATTGACTGACGTCCCGACGGATAAGAGGCTCTAACAAGACGTCTGGACGCCGGATAAGAAGGCGTCTACATGACAGCTGACTTCAGAAGGTTTACAGGAGATTTCATGCCGTTTGATCCTTAGGCCTGTTCCCTACAGGAAGAATTCACTAAGAGCGTTGCTGCGAGTTACTAGGAAACGCTCTGTGTAATGCGTTGATGAGCGAGCCTTCGTGTGAAAGGCGATTTGATATGCATTTGTCTCTGCTCTATACAGGCCTTGGAAAAAGCCGAAACGAATGCGTCAAAGAAGCAGTGATAAAATATCTTAAATTTTTATCAAGAAAATTGAAAAATATTTCCAAAACACGCATAAAAGTTAAGTTAAGACGGCTGGGTAGTAAGTTTCACCTTGAAGAGTTTTTTAATCGATTTTTATCAATATCTTTTTCCAGTGTAATTGTTAACAAAATAGGGCTATGGACGTGAATTCAGAACAGTTCAATGAAAATAATTTCATAGTTTAGAATAACTTATTAGTTTTATTTTGTCCTACAGGTGTTTAGAACCCGAAAATGTAGTAATTTTCGGGTTCTAAACACCTGTTGGACACAATAAAACTAATAGCTTATTCGAAACTATGAAATTATTTTCATTGAACTGTTCTGAATTCACGTCCATAGCCCTATTTTGTTAACAATTACACTGGAAAAAGACATTGATAAAAATCGATTAAAAAACTCGTCAAGGCCACGCTCACTACCAAGCCCTCTTAAATGTCAATAGCTTATGAAGTTTACGGCAGATTAGTCCGAAATTTGACAAGAAACACACAAAATGTTGGTCCCGACGACCATGCAAAATTTGAAGTTGGTCGATCAAACAGTTCCAGATTATATTTTAAGAAATGACAGCCAGCATCTTGTTCAAGAACTATAAACGAAACTGAAAAATTTCATATCGATTGGTTGAGCGGTTTGACCTGAGCTAGCAAAAATACACAAAACATGAAAACAACACACAAAGAAAGAGAGTCATATAAGATGCAAGTCAATATCAAGTACGAATCCCAACAGTCGTGGGTCAATTGATGAATCAAAGTGAAACTGTAGGCGTGTCCTTGAACTTGCATCGCGACGCCTGTACTGTTGACGACGCCACCACGAGCGACGTCGAAGTTTCCGACCGACGGTGGGAATATTAACAAAGTTCGGCACAGGAGTTCGAATCAAAGACGACGTGCTCAAGACGTTCATGCTTTGTGGAGGACGAGAACAATATGACCGAAATCAAATAGAATCATCGTCGAAGCACTCAAACAATAGAGTGAATCATGTCATGCCAATTAAATAACAAGATTACGTGAAATGTACTAAGGACAGATTGCCACTTGAGAGGCCTTCGTATAGGAACGGGAAACGCTCTGTTCTTTAAAGTATTTTTCTTTTGCATTTTGTCTTCATAGTAAGATTTTAAAAAATCAGATATTTGAAGATTTCAAGTTTACTGGACTTATTAAGACGGCTCGGTAGTGAGTTTGACCTCGAAGAGATTTTTAATCGATTTTTATCAATATCTTTTACCAAGGTAATTGTTAACAAAATAAGGCTTTGTACGAGTATTCAGAACACTTCAATGAAAATAATTCCATAGCTTCTAATGGATTATTAGATTTACTTTGACCTACAGATGTTAAATGCCCGAAAATTAGTAAAATTATGGCACTGAACATCTGTTGGACAAAATAAAACTAATAACTCATTCAAATCTATGAAATTATTTTCATTGAACTGTTCTGAATGCTCGTACAAAGCCCTATTTTGTTAACAATTACATTGGTAAAAGATATTGATAAAAATCGGTTAAAAAACTCTTCAAAGCCACGCTCACTACTCAGCCCTCTTAATGCCACACGCTGGAGTATACGCTATGACCTCTGTTACGACCTCAAAGTGAAATGCGATATTTATCGTAAAATAATCGCATTTAACACTTTGAGGTTTGAGGACTTTGCTTTTGAAATATGGAACATGAGCATAATTGAGTCCCTCAAATTGCAAATATCATGCCTGACGTATTTGTCACCAAAATGGCCGTCCCTCAAATTAAAATCAAGATACATTATGTGTTACTTGTTAATATAGAACAAAAGAAGCTCGTTGCAATTAAATTATTTTGAGAGAAGAAGCATTGTTAAACTTGCTTGAATTTAACTATTAACACTTAATTACATAATAACATAGTTAATTACATTACATAAAGTAGATACTCGTACAGCGAATGTCTTGGGACAAAAGACAATTATCTCAACAATCATCACTTCCTGCATAATTCAGCTGTTTTGTAAAAACGAGTAAAACCCGGAGTTCTTCCTATTCATCTCTGTCTGCAACAAGTCTTAGAAGACACAATGAAACGTCTCTCTTGCGGCGAGATTGGTTTTTAATTGCTCCCGTCGGGGATGCTGTGTCCCCCTCCCCCTCCTACATCCATCACCGAGAGGAATCTTTGAACTGGGCGACATCTTTTATTGTCCAGTCTGTGTGTTGAGAGTCCAGACTATCTTGTGTTTTGTGTGGAGTGATTTGCTGCCCGGTCCAGAGATAGCTGATGTTCCATGCGTGATTTTGCATTGGAAGACTTAAAAGTCTGCATTTGAAGGTAAACAATGGATAAAATATTTCCTTCATTCATCATAACTTTTGTACCATTCAAGTTATGAAATACGTGAAAAATAATTAGCATAGGTAATTTTGGAGTTGACCTTAGAAATATAACACCAGCTTAGAAATACAATTTGTGTGCTGAAACTCGTATCAAAAGTTAAAACACCCCACTTTTTCACCTTTTACACAAGTTTGGGTACAAATATTTTCTATGAAAGTTAAGGTGATACTAGCGCTCGGCCGTTTTAGAAAATTGAGAGAGAAAAATTGTTTCATAAGTGAGTGTAACTTTTACAGGATGTTCACATGATCAGTCTGATTGTATATTAGTAGCCCTTTTTAATTTTTGCTTATTGCATCGTTAATTAGGCGACGGTTATTCAACAAAACCGCGCAAAACGATGAAATTTGCGATACGATTGGAGACCATGCCCGTAAACCAATTGATCTCAAATTTTAACCATGATTAGATGAAAGACAAACTTTGGGTTATCCCTTGAAACATTTTTGAAATTTAATTTTATACGGCGCCCAGTGAGACGAGAAAATAGCTAATTTTTCACCAAAAATCCACTAATTATTACTAATTATTAACGAAACAAAAAATTAAAAATGTACCAAGGGATAACCCTAAGCTTGTATTTTATCTAATCACGATTAAAATTTCAAATAATTTGGTCTACCCATTTCGTCTCCAATCGTATCGCAAAAAGTGTCTACAAAAAGCAGCAAAATCGCTCGCGCTTGCAGCACCTTATCATAAAAATATATCTAAAAAATATAAAAATATAAAAATATAAAAAAAAATATAAATATAACTATGCTAGAAGTATTTTTCAAGAAACTAATCAACTTGAATTTGAAACTATTTTTGAAAACTATTCATCTCACAACAAAAATAGAACCATATCTGTGTTCAGCAACATCTTAACTTTCATAAAACAAATATTATTTTGAAATCAAATTTTAATGAGACTTCCCTATTAAAACGAAAGAATATGCAACTAGTGTTTTCTATTTCGTATCAAATCGTATGTCAATTTCTTTCACAGTTCAATCACAGTTGATTTTATATAAACCCATAAAACACTTTCGTAGATGTGATTGAACCAATCAATTGACAACAACTGGACGTCGTTTACAACTCTCTATTGTATCTGTTTTAGTACACCATCAAGCTTCATCCAATAAAAAACACACACACATCCATCAATTTTTCAATGAATCATGAAGCGACTGCTCTTCATCCAATATTTAAACCCTGAATGGCGTCATAAACAAGCGAGAAAGTGTCTCTCGTCATTAGTCGGCGGTCTCGCGTGTAATTCAATTACATCAGGGATTGGAAGCGTGGGCGGAATGATGGGAAAACACGGCGATACAACAGGCACTTCCGGTTTCCGGTGGATCGGTGCGCGGTCACTTCCGGTTCGACTCATTACATGGGGGATACTTGAGGTGAACTCATGGGTTGATTGATTGCGGCAGAAAATGTTTAGAAAAATATCGATATTTATGGACGGTTTTTCAATGCTCTGTGAAAACTAGTCGAGTGAAAGTACTAAATTAAGGTAATGTCATTGTTGGTGACATGGCATTAAAGTCCTAATCAACTGTTTTAAATACCTATAGCATAGAAAATCTAGCCATAAATTAATTTAATTCTGAAATTTGAGGATTTGATTAAGAAATTAATTAATTTTTAGTCACAGTTGCTGCAGTTGCTGTAGTTGCTGTAGATTCTCACTAAAATGAGACAAGAATTTAAGAAATCATAAATATAATCATAAATTAATATAGAATATAAGGAGATGAATTAAAACATTATTTATTTTTCTAAAAACAATAAAATAATGAGAATTGTTGTCACTATCTGTTTTACCTACAATGTAATTAATGAGCATGTGTTTTAGCTTACAAGCTACTATTTTGTTGTATTTGTATGTAAGGTATTGTTTACATTTGGTAGTATGGGAACATGACATTAACAGCCACGCTCATTACTTCGCAGTCCAGACTATGAAGCAACCCAAATTGCATTGATGACAGTTATTTGCCTAATCTTTTGCAAAGATGTCAATAAGTTGTGAAAATATCTCATGTTATTTTGTTTATCTATTGCATCCAATACCCAAAACCTGGTCAATGAATAGTTAATTGACCCTCAAGTTGATCCCTATGCAGGCGAGTAGTGAAAACAACAGCCTTCTGCGTATTTCGGGCTTGCATGCCAATGCGGGACAAATAGATACAAATAGAACTCTGATTTAGAAGTGTAGTATACATACTGTGTTCTGACAGCTATTATCATTGAAGGATGGATTAACAGTAAATATGCTCTATTCCGAATTAAAAAATCGAAAATGTTTACTCTAGAGGGTTTTCACGAGCCCAATTTCATCCCAGAACTATCGTGAATGACATTTGAAAACATAATCTAGTTGGATCAGCCATTTATTTCACTTCAAAAATTTTAAAACTGGAATTTTATAAAAAACGAATCATCTCCCATTTACGAAGTATTTGCCAGAAAAATATTCGCATGCGGCCCCTGGCTGGCTACAATTGACGCTCAATGTACACTCGGCCAAACAAAACTTGAACGTTGACCACATTTGAATGACTGCTGGTCATGTCCCATAACCAACCAAAGCTTGTTATTAAAATTGAAATGTGAGGTTACCTACTAGAATGAGACAATGAGATCGCTTAGACTGACTTCTGATGGTGCGATCTTACATTTATCAGCCTATCAGATTTATTGAACGTTCAATTTTTGTTTGGCCAAGTGTACATACCTATGTGAAGTAAAAGTAAAATAGAGAAAAATCATGTAATATAACAAATATAAGCTAGGTCGTAAAACATGAAAAGAAAATCACGAAATCTCAAAGTATCAACAATCTCTATTTGTGTTGACATGCTCTGAAGCCACATAGTTTGTGATCCCCTGAGGTCATGTGATCACGTGACTGCTGTCAGCTAAGCACGAAGGTCGGAGGTGCACAATGCGGGGTGTGTAGCTAATTACACAGCCCTTCCGTCCGCCATTAACTCCCAAATCTTCAATTATTCAGACAAACTTTTAATCACCATTCTCGAACTGAGAGAGACTGAATCTACAGTAACCTGCTTTACCGGCGTGAAAAAGAGTCCAAACTCTTTCGAGCGTAAATGTTAATTTTTGTAGCTGAGAGATGTAATTACCACCGTTTAGAATTTACAAACGAAGTAGCTAATTCTAAGTGAAAATGCAATGAAAATGTTAGTGTGACTCACTATTTGTAATCGCAGTACAACGAGAGAAGGGGAATAGAAGAAATACACATAAAAGGATGATCCATTATTGGTGTATTTGGTGCATTCAACAGAACGATCTAGAATTTTGCACACACACTAATGTCATAAAAGCCATCTCTTGTATAGTTTTTGAACGAGATCCATTGATTGGCTTAAAATTAAAAATGGAAGCGATCGACTGATAGGTATACTTTAAATTTTGCATGGCGTTTGGACCAACATATTAGTTTTGAAATATTTGTTAAATGTAAGGAAAATTTAAAAAAAAATGCACCTATGACGCATATAGTCTTCCAAGCATTTCCAATGTCTTGTATAGAGCAGTAATTTTCACACGAATATTATTTCGCATGCTATACGAAGGCTCGCTTAATTATCAATAATTTGTCAATGCGATCCAGAGTAAACATTGTCCAGCTCAATACAAATTTGTATCGGTAAAATGAACATGAACATTATGCACTACATTAAAATGTGTCAAGTATTGAAGTGCAATGAATCCAATAAAATGCATGACTGATGTAATAATCGATTAATCTCAAATATTAAATATCATCAAATAACGAATTATAATTTGTAATTTGTGTATCATTTTCGGTCGACGCGAAAAGAATCACATATTTATTTCTTGTGTCAACGTTAAAATCTCGCCTTTAATATAAACAAACTTGATTTTAGATTGAACACCAAATATAAGATCTCTTCCAACATTACACTGTCTTTGTAAAACTGAATACTTTCATCCAGGGAGTGGAACCCAAATGAATATCGTTCCGGTTCCAAGTGTTTAAAAATATCGGTTCCGATTCCGGTTCTGGTTCCTGTAAAAAAAAATAACGGTTCCGATTCCAATCCGGTTCCATGTCTGTTCTATAAGGGTTCTAATCGGTTCCATAAAATTCAGACAATAATTCAATTGTTTTTTCGACTTTTGGGAACTTACATGCTCAGGTAACCTCAATTTGACTCGGTGAAAATTTATTTGAAAAACTGTAAATAGAAGTAAATAATTTCAGATTTAAAAGGCAACGAATTAAAATTTCAATGAAATATATTATTTAAAGAACCCTTATGGAGCCGTTATGGAATCCATATAATGTTTAATATCAATAAGGATTCCAGTTCCGGTTCAATGTCAGGTTCCGGTTCAGGTTCAAGTTCCGGATCCGGTTCCGGATCCGGTTCTAGTTTCGGCTCCTATAAAATAACGGTACTTTTCGGTTCCGGTTCAATCTAGATAATTCCTCGATCCCTGATACGGCACTTGAGTTTGGACTCGACAGAACACTTCTCTATTATTCACGCAGCTATGACAACGAAGTCATCAGAAGCCGTGTCTGGAGCCGCGCGGAAGAAAATGAAACGCTGATAACTTGTCTCTGAGATCGCCGCTGCAGATGATGAGATCGAGACGATAGTGTTGCGCAGAGGAGCTGCGCAGACGACAGCATGTGAGTTCGTAACAAGCGGCGAGAAGGAGAGGAAATTCAGAATATTGGTTGGGTAATATTGAGCAAGCGTCACCTCTTTTTTTGTCTGGGGCTTAACGTCGCACTGTTCTGCAGCGAGGCTAATGGCGACGGATGAATGATTATGATGATGATTGGGAGATGATGGTGAAGAGTAGGTAAGGATGGAAGGTGGGAAGGAGGCGGTCGTGGCCTTTTAGTAGGGTACCTTCCCAGCATTTGCCTGTCGACTGAGGGAATACCACGAAAAAACCCCAGTCAGGAAGGACGGCCGCGGGAATCGAACCCGGGCCTCCGTAATACAAGTTCAGAGCGTTACCACTCAGCCGACCTGTTCCGTGAGCGTCACCTCGGTAGTCTTAAGACACTTTCTCAGTGCGTGCTTTTGACAACAGATGCCCAGGTCAAACGGTACAACCAATCGAGCTGAAATTTTGCCCACAAAACTAATGTAATTTAATCTGTCTCTTGTATATAGTTTTTGAAGTGAATCCTGTGATTTTTTTAACCGTTTGACCGATCAACTTCAATTTTTGCACGGTCATCGATCGGGAATAACATCTAAGGTATTTGTGAAAATTTTCTGACTAATTATTGACATTTTACGGACATTTACGCTTGTCTCGATGTAATATTTGCAAATTATGCCAAGAATTTCCAGATATTTTATCGCTGATCCTGTTAATTTAGTTAAATAATTAAATTAATGCTCAGAATTTTATAATTTCTACTTTGTCAAATGCGGCCAAATATTGATAACTATGCTTATACGTACCGATTTTTACATTGTCGAACATTTTATCTCAAAATATTTATCTTTTTTAATATTGCCCAAAATACGAAATATATTAAACCAAACTCACTGAATGAATTGTGCTTCTACTTTTGCACGACTGACTTTGAGCTATTCAGTCCAAAAGCTTGCTTTCACACGTGTTCAATCGATTAGAAACGCATCGGTTTCAAACATGATGAATATCTTCATTTCTTCGCTTCTCGATTGAAACGTTCCTTTCAGTAAGTAAATGTCGCTCTATGAAAGTATCAACATTTGGCCGCATTTAACAAAGTATAGTAAAAACTACACAATTCGGAGCTTTAATTTTCAGACAGGAAATGTTCCAATCACTGAAATCCTTAATTTCAAAGATCAACGTTTTCAATCGAGTCTCAACGTCAAGACAAAATTTAACTAAATATAAAAAAAAAAATGAGAAGTATTTGTTTTAAATAACTAGGAAACGCTCAGTGAACGCGTTGATAAGTGAGCATTTTAAATGCAATACCGATCTTGCTAAAAATAATTGTGTAAACAAACGGGATAGGCGTTATTGTAATCATTTGTGAAACAATTTATCACTTACTTTGTTTGACCTAACGCAAAAAAATCAGAGATTCGAGTAATAGTTTAATTTAATTGAGGTTGAAGTAGATAAGGAGTGAAATGAACATAATACATGAACTCTTTCGATTAAAACATGTTATATTTACTGTACTTATTGACTCCTAATCAAAAAAATTGGTCTGTATAATTCAAGCTCTAAACAAACGATTTCTTAATTACCGTAATATTTCACATAAACACAACACGGTTGATAAATAGAGGTACATTGTAGCGAAATAGCCGGGAAATGGCTGACCGGAAATGACATAATACGTTCGTTATTTTGTTTGTTTGCCAAAACCGGAAACTCCCCCCCCCCCCCCCCCCCTCCACATGTCGAGTGGCCAATCCAGCGGAGATCATACATTACAAATCAATGTCAATAAACTTTATTGTTCTTTTTATGTGAGCCAATCGGATGAACGTCGAGAATATTGGCCGAACGTACTACTTTTATTGTTGACCATATTGTAAAGGATTAGGGGTGGGGGGAGGGAGGGGGATGATAATCGATCAATATAGACTCTGAGATATGAGTATTATGAAGAGTGGGTCTTCAACAGATGAAAGCTAAGGAATATTCGGAAAAGTGACTTTCAGTGGAGAGAGGAAAATTTCTGGCACAAGTTTGCAACGTTTACAAGCGAACGTGAGCACATTTATAACAAAGATAGCAGCAAAAATGTAGACTATAATAACTCGCTTGGCTTCTTCGCTATGGGTATAATTATACTCTCCCGTCAAGTATATGAAATATGAAAATTTACTTAGATTAAATGTATGAAAGCTACTTCATAATATAATTTAACCTAGATTCTTGATAGACAATTAATATCAATTAAAGTCAGAGAACAACAACCCCCGATGGAGGGGGTGGAGGGGGAGAAGCGAGATTATGATAGCCTGGGCTCGTTATTGGCATGTTAAGAGATGTAGTCCGTTGAAGCTCTCAAGAGCAGAATCTTGTGAGATCGGATGGTGACAAAATAATGTCGCATGTGCATTGAATATTTGTTCGTAGAAGATACACACAAATCTCAGTAAACTTACAAAAAATTGTTTTATTTTGAAGAGCGACATGAAACAATCTTTGTATAACTTCAATCAAAATTGTGTTATTTTATTTTCAATAAAAGTGTGTCTAAGTATTTTTATTTGGCTGCCTTTGTAAATTCAACATTAGTGCACGAACATTTTTCTACCCTTTCAAAATGTGTGTAAAAACCAATTTTTCCATCCATCAGAATTGATGGCAATATACATTTATCTTTTTATTTCAGAACTATGCAAAGTGGAGCGGTAAGAGCATCATGTTTGACAGACTTGTTTTGATCACAAGAGTTTATGTTTTCAGCTTGAAAAAGTTGATGGCTAAGGCCTAGTTCTCAACTATTTCAAATTCTGAACATTGAACGGAAATTTCTGAAATTACTGAAATTTCTGAATTACTGAAATTTCTGACGTGAACGGTTTAAAAAACGTGAAAGTTGAACGATTTGCATCCTGTAATCGCCTGTCATCCTTACTCTATGTGTTAGGATCAAATGTGCGCAAGCATTTTAGTTCAAAACTATCGCGAAATTGATTATCAAACTACAAAGCATCAAACCGCACATTCAATGAAGTCTCGCGGTTGCATTATACCTTGCATAGAACTTCCTATTAGTTTAACAACACAATGTGCATTCACTAATAATAATGCAATATACTCCGTGCATCCAGGTACTTCAATATCACTCTTATAGATCAGTAATTAGGCAAAGTGCGCCGGTGTTTCATATTCTCATATCACTGCTTGCTTGTTGCTTAATGCTTTGTTCCACTTCCAAGTGGCTGTTTTTACGCCGATGTTGGATGCTAATTTGCTGCTCTGGAAGCTCCAGTCATAGTGTTGCTGTGGTTACTGGAGAGAGGAGAGAGGAGAGAGAGAGAGAGAGAGAGAGAGAGAGAGAGAGAGAGAGAGAGAGAGAGAGAGAGAGAGAGAGGGGGGGGGGGGGGGCGGGGGTAAATATCAAGCTATAAACATCGAGCACGGATATCAACCGGGAATTATATGCTCCGATATTAGTAATTCCGATACACAAGGGAATATCATTGACATTTGAAAGTAGAATTTTTTTATAAGCTGCAGCCGGCAAACGATCAAACCAAAATCATGAATTTTAAAGAACGTCGGTATTTGATATTTTGTGACGTTACAATATGAAAGACTTCAACTTAAGCGTTATTTTTTAATATCTAAAAAAGTTTTTTTACACGAGGGATTTTCATCAATTGTCTCAATGTCTATAATAAAACATCAATAGATTTTATTTGTGTACCTACGTTAGTGAAGAAAAATCTGTTCGTAAGATCAAGGATTTTGTTAATTTTATCTGGGTAAATGTAATGCATTTCTTGATATTCTTCATCAGATTAAAAAATACATTCTCGAAGTTCTGTAGCATTCTTTACAACTCTTATTTGGCTCCACAAGGGATAAGAAAACGCAACACCTTCCTTCGGGGGTTACACGTAGTATTGTTTTGTTAGCCATTTCAGATGCTACACTCACACATTTGCAGTATTGCTTGAGAAGCAGTGGAAACAAAATAATTACAGTAGCAACACACACCGTCTGGGGCCTGTTCTATAATATGAAACCTCCCGATTCGACCAGAATACGATCCACGGCTATATGAATTCACATTGCAAAGGATCGGATTCTGACCGAATCCGATATTTTAACTTATATTATAGGGCCCCTGAATAAACGATTTGTGATGGGAAGAGTCCAAGTATATAAAAGTGTTTGAAGAAATTATGGAAGTGGTGATTGAACTCTCTTCTAAGTACCTTGACAAACTGAGTGGCATTTTGAGTGGAAAATATATTACCATTAATATTAATTAATATAATTCATATTATTATTATATTATTAATTATATTATTAAATATATTATTTTATAATATATTATATTATGTATTGCCCAATACAATACAATTTCAATACAATTTTCAATAAATTTGCTTTAAACTGAAAGATGAAAATTCTATCCATATTTCATATTTCCTTATTAAATTCATGTCCAAGTTACCATCTCTTACAACTTGATGTACTTGCTGATCAATGATGATTCGTCGAGGGAATAGAGCGACCAGTATAATCGAGCTCAGGTCGGTGGAGTTAGAGCAGGAACTGAAGCTTCCCACGGCAGTCCAGACCGTCTTAGAGGTAAGAAGATTGCATTACACTCCAGTGAGTTGGTGGCCGAATAATCCGTGAATATTGAATTCAGTTCGCCTGTAGTCGTGGTTACCATACAGGCAGCCATGGCAAAAATACGTCGTGCTCCGAAGTAGATTACCAGATGTTGAGAAATATTCCATTTTGACTGACGATAGGTTACTATATTTTGTATCACGTGATAAGGGCAATGGAATCGGGTTCCTTCTTTTGAGTTATGCATCTTTAACTAGGAAAATGCTCGGCGAACGCGTTTATAAGCGAGCACCGATAAGTGCAACATCTCCAACACTCAAAAAAATTATCAAAATTATTTTTAATAAATTGTTTGTTGTTTTAGAATAGAATGAAACCTGAGTATTATTCATAATGCAGGGATTGTTAGGGTATTTATCTGAATTCACAGCTGGTCACCATGTCACTAATAGAGAGAATGCTTTCAGTACTAAAACAATTCGAAATAATTACAGTTATTTACTACATTACAAACTATTGATAATATGCCTGCCCTTTACTGAGACAATTAACAAGATAGATATTACCTAGGAACCAAGTATGAGGATAAACAACTAACAAGCATACATTTAAAAATGTATGTAAATAATTCAAATTTAGTATGTTATGTGATATAAGCCTTTATTTCTAAATATGACCTTTGAACTTTATTATCTGACCCATAAAACTAGAGGCAATAAAATATGTTAACGTATTGTCTAATGTCTAGACAGAAATTATTTTCCATTCTCAATTCTACTTTACTTGAGAAAATTGCGCTCCTTTTCTCTAACTTCGTTTTAATATCTTAGTTTCTGCACAAGTGTAGGAAGTGGAAAATAAAAACCTTCGAAAATGTGAACATTTGAAGTTCCTTGAAAAATATAACTGTTGCTAACACATTCCAGAAATGGTAAGTATTTTCCAACAATAAAGTTAAGGGTGTGCAATATTAACGTAGGAATAAATTAATAAAATATGAGTCACTCACAAGGGAGTAATAAAAAGCAACTTTTAGCAAAACTCTGACCTACTTTTCGTCAGCGGAAAGTGTGATGTAAAAGGGCTCCAGTGCGGATGAATACATGACGACGTGACTATGTAATATGGTTGCAGATGGATTATAGTTGACGGCTGACAACGACGTCTTGGAGGGAAAAATCTAATAATGATAATAGTAATAGATGGCAGGGATGAAAGAAACTGAGGTATTCTTGTTTCATAAGAAGTTGGAAATGGAAACCCAAAACGAAGCATCGAATGAGTGGCTTTATTGACCTACATTGTCACTTGGGCAAAATATTCAGCGTTTAGCCAAATCAACAAAACAAAAGCTGCCAGATGTGCTGTCAGTACACAAGATTCTTTACTATAGGAAGGAGGTGGATATGATCTTAAAAAATTACAGGCAATTCATAATTCATCCCTGTTTTCATTACAATCAAACAATTATCATGAAATTCCAGAATGTCATTCTTTCTGTTAAATGTGGCTAAGGAAAAATAGAGAGTATGGTGAAAGAGTAACATAATGTATGTGAATGTGAACCATGAATGTGGATTCATGGTAATCTTGAACTGGTAAAGGGATGGAAACTGAAAGATTATTTAATAAATATCGTAAATTTGATCGCAGTTTTGTAAAATCCTTTATTCCCGATATCCATTACATTGAATATCTTAAACGATGATCTATCAATATCAAAAGTAGGTTAAAGTATGATTTAAAAAGGAACATGGTACATGGTTCCGTGGTTACATGGTTTAATACAGTTAAATGTATTTACACAAAGCCAATGCCAATCATTCTTATAAAAACTCCATCCACAGTCTTCTTTCTTTGAAACTGTATTGAAATCACTTGAGCATAAAATCTCATCTAAGTAATAATCCAATTAACACTGCTCTTAATGACTGTAGCGAGGTATCCATTCTCCTTCATTAAAACTCTCTTGTCACGCTATCTCCCTCTCTCTCACTCTCATGATGAACTCGCTCGCGCCGTCTCTCTCGCTCCTATTATCCAGCCGATGATAAAGCGATGGGGTTTATCATTAGTGGGTGTCCGTTACGTCTCCTGATAATAGATTGTGAGTTTATGTTGCGTCCAATTAGTCGCTACATGTAAGCAGGGGACACTGATATGCACGCTGTACATGATCAGTGGAACAAAACATGGAGTTAAAAAACAGGCAGCCAAAGCTCCTTTATTTAATAATTACATCGTTTTTTAATATCAAAAAAGTTAGGGGCGAGTCTGTCAAAAGTGCACACGCGATAAAAAATGTCAGCTTAATGTTGCTGTTTTTTTTTACAGCATCTGAAACGGAATTATCAGAAAAATGGGATAGGTACACTCAACAAAACATAAAACGGTATTTGGAGAAAACGGATTTGTGCAGTTCTTTGACAATGAATCCTTGTTATTGTTAATTAAATAAGAGCTCATCTACTAGAGTAAGAGGACGAGTTTTTATAGACTTCACCGAATCTTTTTCAGCGAATCCGTTTCTTCCGAATGCCGTTTTATCTTTTGTTGAGTGTACAATTTCTCGGTATTTTCAGCCCTAGTTCGTCAATGATATAATGTTTTTGGCAAGTTTGGCTTAATGTGATAGAGTAGGTGAAATTTTCACAAAAATATGAGAGTTTACGTCACTTATTTCAAGTGGGAATGCAGTTTGTATAGCTCCACGGTGTTTCTGTGTCGTGTTAAGACTTAGCTGAGAGGTGCTACCGCCCATCTATATGTAAAAAATGCTGTTATCGAGGATTTGTCAGTGTTCAGGCGAATCTTATTGAACATTTCAACAACGTACGCAGGCTTTATGATATTTTTAAGGTAATTGGGCCTCCGCTTGTCACGTATAGCAACATCGTATTGTCTGCTAACAAAGCAGCAGCCCAACGTATCGGATAACCCGATCTCTTTCAATATGAAAGTCACAAAGTAAAATAATCGAATCGGCTTCGTTATTAAAACCAGACGTGTTGCTCAGCTCCATACATGAGTTAACTCATCAAGTCGTTGTTTCAGAACTTAGTCTGGTATCGAAAGGGGTTAGTCATGGCACAGGAAAGTGATCAATCACGATCATTAAAAGAATCCAAGGCAGTTGTGAAGACGGTTTGTTCTGTGGAACAAATGGAACAAACCGTCTTCACAACTGCATTGTATCAAAACAATCCGAACGCATCCATGATCTCATTAAAAGAATCAGCTAAACAAAGTTAAAATCTACGACATGCTATTGAGAGAAAGGGAGTTGAATCTAATTAAATGAGCTCCATTTGGGACAACATTAGTTGTCACGGTGTTTTGAAGTCAGGCAAACCAGGATGGTAGCTGGTTAAATTCTTACTGGAATTTTGACATTATAACTTATTATAAATACTCAAAAGAAATTGAACATTTTTCTTATAAATTATAATATATCTCTTGTTTAGTGGGGTACACATATAAAATCTCCTCCATTTGAGGTTACAGGGGATGAACAAAGCAAGTAAATTCTTTGAGAAAAGTGTCTCGTAGTTTGTGCTCTCAGTTTGTAGGTAATATTTTGACATAATTCTTCAACTAAATATTTAAGCTGGTCTGTAAATGCATAAGCAGGTATCTAAGTTATCTCAGTTCTTCCGCTTTACTCTTCAATTGTTAGTCCATATTTCAATGCACTTTCTCTGGTGAAAGTTTTCGCTAGCTTTTCAATTCTTTTCCAAGTAAAGTTTCATGTTAGTAGGAAGGGATGTGCGTTGTGAAAATATCCGACCGAACCGGGGCTCGAACCAGGGACCTCTCACTTGCCGGGCGATAGCTCTAATTGGCTCTACCAACTGAGCTACCCGGGCGGACGGCCGGACATTAGACACGTCCGTCCGACCAAGTAGCTCAGTTGGTAGAGTTCTCGCCCGTAAAGTGAGAGGTCCCAGGTTCGAGCTCCGGTTCGGTCGGATATTTTTTACAATTCACATCACTTCCTACCATCCTGACTCCACGGAAGTTTCCCACAGAAACCTACATTCCCAAAAATTCGTGTTATCTAATAATTGACAATTGGAGGTAAATTCGCAGTTTATAATATTGATTTATGAACTTCCAAGACGAAAAAACATTTGTATCGTATCGGGCTCTTGGTTTGTCTACCATGATAATCTTCTTCTGAATCAGTTGTTCCTGTTTTTCCCCCCAACTCAAAATCCTACTCCGTTTATCGTCTTTTCCAACCGATTAGTTTCCAACACAAGATCTCGATTCTCAATTAAGTCTACTCAGTGAGACTACTGCTGGGCTTAATCGAGCTCCAATGACCCTTTATGAACAATTACTTGCTCCCAGCTCCAGCCAATAATATCTCCTTTTCCTTCCTCCGCCTTCGGCCCAAGCTCAAAGTTCTTTCCTTCCTTGGAACTCGCTTCACAAAATCCATATCTTCGGGCGGAGGAAGTGTAACAGCAATTACTTCTAATCAACTGAGATGAAATTAATCTTTTTGAAACTAAGACCATCTTTTGATTATGAGTTTTGCTAATTATCTTGTATTTATTAAATGATGATGAAAGAGATGCGTATTATTTATTTACCTTTCTAGATTAATTGGTTGTCTTTGAGAAAATGCTCGGAGCGTTACCTGCAACAAAAGACAACAACGTCAGTCAAGATGGCAGCAAAATGTTTTCGACATAGACTTTATTTAATAAAAATAGCAGTAACAATGAGTTATTGGCGTTTAAAAATAACAGGTTGTTGTAACTTTTATTACAAAAGAATCGTTGCGATAAGAAAAGGAATAAAAAACCTGCACAATGAGCGAACCGGAGATGAAATAAAGTACACCGTAAAAACATAAAACTTAAATATCTGAGATAAAATTGTATTGCTATTGACTTCCGAAAGTTGTCGCGCAAAAGTGAACTATAATCTTCCTGCGATAATTTTGAATCTTCGGTCATGTTTCATATTATTACAAAATGGCGGTAAGATGACGATTGCAATGTAATCGTCTGACGAGTTTCCAAATGAAGATAAGATTAGATTTGATTAATAGTATTTAAAAGGACGTGGAAAACTAGGTAATGATGGGAACTCAGAGATTTCATGTTGTTACTTATAAAATGGAGGTCATTGGGAGGGTGAAAGGGGAACAGGTCCGTGGGAGTCCTGCACTGGTGGACTTCAAAATTAAGAAATACATTCATCAAACTTTACACAAAATGTATTTTATCCTTGAGGTTAAATTACAATCGGAATAACGGAATAACCATGTCAAACTATAAATCATTTTTATCTTTCAAATGAATTAGGTAAAATGACTCTACATGATTTCCTTGACCCTATTTTCAATATGACATCATAATAAGTGGAGTATGATTTCATCGAAATACGTATTCGTTTCCATTGGCGTTTGCGTATAGAACGAGCATTCTATCTTGGTACCTATTCTATATCTTATTTTGATCAAGTACGTTTCGGCCGAATTCATTTCAGCTTAATGCTATTTTAATGTCAGTGAAATTAATTCAGTCGAAACGAGATTAAAAAGAGTTATAGAATAGGTACCCATGAAAATACAAGTTCTTATGTGACAAGTTCTTCTGTGACAAGTTCTTCTGTGGCATATTCTTCCGTGACAATTTCTTCTGTGACATGTTCGTCTGTGACAAGTTCTTCTGTGACATTTCTGTGACAAGTTCTTCTGTGACAAGTTCTTATCTGATATATTCTTCTGTGCCAAGTTCTTCTGTGCCAAGTTCTTCTGTGACAATTTCTTCTGTGAAATATTCTTCTGTGACAAGTTCTGAATTGTCTAACATATTTCTTGCTCTCAATTATATTCAAGTTATCATTTGAAAACTGTCGCATTTGATTGCCAGTTTGAATTATTACTTTATTTGAGTATCGTGTTCGTATATCTAAGTTAATTTATGAAGATAAATGACCAGATTGGAAACAGAATTTCTCATTGTGATCGAAAACCACTCTTTTAAACTCGAACCTCATTAATCGAGAGAAAAAAGACTCTCCAGCATCCTCCTTGATAATAAATGTCAGCCCATTAGTGAACGTCAAATCCTCTTCCGTCTAAAAAATATTTGCAATATAACGCAACAACTTTGCCATTCATCAAAACCTGCTCAAAGAATAGAGAGAAAAATAAGCTGATTTTAGAACATACAAAACCAATATTCAGCTATTTAAGTCAATTTTGCTTCTTTAAAGATTCTTTGGCAATTAATATAGGAAAAAACATAACGTCATTAATATATAATACTTTTTTATATTTGTATCTCAAATCATGCTCAAATTCATCCAAATTCTCCAAAGGCTAATTAATATAATTCACTATGTTTGGGCATAAACCGTGCAGTAGTACATTGAACGTCAGTTAAATACGAATCACACATTTTATACGAATTTTGCATTTATTCGTTATTACGGTTTGGAAGTCTTGAACAATTCGCCACCCAAACAAGCAAAATCATTTAATATGCCATTGTTTTGTTCGAGCTATGAAAAAGATATTTTACATAATTGATCGAATAAGTGTTAAATACAACCACATTTAAAATTATTACATATTTTCAGAATTATAAAAAAAAATGTTTTAAAATTACAATTGGTGGCATAAGTAGGATTTCTCAAAAATAAATTTGATCATCAAAATGATTTCAGCAAAATCAAAATTAAGTATGTATATTTCATATCATTCAATTCAAGCAATATCGATGTTGTCGGTACACGGGAGGGGGGGGGGGGGATATTATCTACATAAATGTGCACATATTACTGGGCTAAGTCTTCGAAAGCCAGCTTTAAAGTCCAGAAACACTACTGGCTTAGCTTTTTTACTGCTCAGTATACCTTTGACAACTTTAAACCTGCTGAAACTTTTAAATTACACAATAAATGGAGTCTTTTTATGTAGATGTTATTCCTATTCTCACGTAACAAGAACGTAATTATTTTTCTAGCTGAAACATTTCTCTTCACATTCAGTTTATTTTGCTAATTAATTATGAACTAAATTATGATATCTTTTATTCTCCGCTGACGACGCAATATCAACGCTAACAATGAAACCACAATCCAAG
The DNA here is from genome assembly GCA_934045905.1 of Leuctra nigra. NCBI lineage: Eukaryota > Metazoa > Arthropoda > Insecta > Plecoptera > Leuctridae > Leuctra > Leuctra nigra. Next base: position 16,550,008 of record OW203765.1, read on the forward strand.
GTAGTTAGTCGTACCAACTTCAGCCAACTCAGCTCCCCTAGAATAACACAGTAAACTCTTGGTAATAAAACTTTGATGTGTTTGGTCAGACGATGAAGTGTTGCCAACCGTGGAAGCGTAATTCATTTAACTTGCATTAGAGGTAGACAGGTGTCGAGTTAGTGGTTTAATTCGCAGACGGTTGGTACTTCATCTGGAGAATGAGTTAGTGAGCGACAAGCAGTCGAGAGATATTGCAGACGACAGAGTAAACTGCTACAGAGAAAACAAAACGAGGAACGTCGGAAATTGTTTTTGAACGGAATTTATAAACGTAGTTGTTTTGTCACCGTCTTAAGGTGATACAAGCGCTCAGCCGTTTTAGCAAATTGAGAGAGAAAAATTGTTTGATAAGTAGGTGTAACTCTGATAGGATGTTCACTTAATCAGTTTCATTGTTTATTTTTGTTGCGTGCCTTGTTAAATAGGCGCCGGTATTCAACAATACCGCATAAAACTATGAAATTTCGGATACGATTGGAGACCAAACCCGTTAACTAATTAATCTCTAAATAGTAAATTTACAAATGTGTTGTTCACGGAAGAAATTAAGGGTTGTTCATTAAAATGTTACTAACATTTTTAAAAACTAATTTTTATACAGTTCATAGCGAAATAAGAAAATAGTTATTTTTTCACTAAATATCATCTAAATAATAAATTATACTAATTAAGGAAGCAAAAATTAAAAATGTATCAAGAGATAACCTAATGTTTGTTTTTTATCTAATCATGACTAAAATTTCAAATTATTTCGTACACCCATTTCGTCTTCAATCGTATCCGTAAAATTGCCTGCAAAGATCAGCAAAATCGCTCGCGCTTGCAGTTCAGAGTTCATTGCTGGGAACATAAAGTTGATTTCTGATTCCTGTCGGAGTAAATTAATTGACATTCCGAACTTTCTGAACCTCTTGTTGTGTTTGTGGTGTGTAGTTTGTGGTTTGGTGACTGTGTGTGGCATTACAGAACTTGGAGACAGAAATGATCGGATAACACTTTTGGTGACAAAAGTATTCCAATTAGCGGAAAGTTAGAGAGCTTGGGAAACTTATCACCCGACTGTTTATTCTTGTTTGATCTTTTCGTAATACAGGTCAAAGGAGTAACTTATCAGGCCAAATTATAATAAACGATTTACTATCCTATTCGTTTATGTATTGATTTCTAGCAAGTTCGATATCTTTGTTTCACAGGAAAATTGTTGTTAAGCGAGCGTCTCCTTTTCAGTCTTTTGACACGGACATCTGTTTTTTTTTTTAAATATTTTGGCTGTTAACTGGAGCAATAGAAGTCACACCGTTTCACCGATCGATCTGAAATTTTGCACACATGTAGGGACAATCTTCTCTGTTTGCAGACCCAAATTTTTTTTGAAATCCATTTATTGGTTAAAATTTAAATAAACATCTCCTGATAGGCTGAAAATGAAAACGGTCTTCGATAAATCTGATCAAATTCATATTTTGCATGATTATTCAGACCAACATTGTCTCTTATTTTACACTCATCAACGCGTTTATACACCGTTTTTCAATGAGATTTTTTAAAGTGATTCTGTGACTGCTTATAAGATATTTTCAGTTTTCTGTATAGACTACTCAAAAGCTAGGTGGTCCATGTGAGTGAAATATTATAATGATGATTGGTAGATGAGGAAGGGGATGGTGGGAAGCAGGCATTTTTATCATTTTAAGAACCTTCCCATCATTTGTCTCTAGACTGATTTTTTTTTATAAAATGTTTTATTTACATTGTCAAATACATAGTTAATAATAAATAATAATGTTTGTAAATAAAGGAATACATAGAGATAAAATCTCTTTAACTTCCAGTCAAAAAAATGATAAATTAACATGAATATTTCTATCAACTAATGAAGTTATATAATCAAATACATTTTCGGAAAAAGTGAAAAGAAAACCGAATCTCGGCTGAGTGAAACCATGATAAACCAAGTTGGACTCTTTAATGTTTGAAATGCAAATCATGGAAGAGCAAGTTGGTTCAGGCAGTAGAGTCACGCTTATTTTGACTTAAACCATCTCGAACTCCCGAGGTTCCGGGTTCAATTTCCGCAGCAGACTTTCCTGACTGAAGATCCTCGTGATTTCCCTCAAGAGTTCATACCCGTTTACAAGTGGCGTAACGGCGACGTAACGTAAACATAACGACAACTTAGGACCACGTTAACACACAATTAACATTCTTACGCTCCGTCCGTTACGTCAATTTTAGGCAGGCCTTTGCCATGACCACCTCCTTCTCACTGGCCTCCTTACTAATTCTTCGTCATCTCGGTTTGTATTTTGTTTACTATTTAAACTTACATCACAATTCTGAATAATAATATATTTTCTGAGAAAAACATAAATATCTTTAATTATGTCAATTTAAATTTGACATTATAACGTTTATTGACAACGTTTCGAGTATAATTCATACTCTTCTTCAGGTACCCACAGTACAAAAAAACTTCGAAACGTTGCCAAAAAACGTTATAATGTCCAATCAGTCTTTCTCTAAAAAGAATACTGATATATTTATTTATATATAGGATCGATTTTGTCAAATTAGAAAATGTAGGTCTCAAAAAACCTTCCATTTCATGAAAAACGTCAACGTTCAACTCCGGTTTCGAATGATTCACCTTCATTTAATTATCAGCAGTGACGTCATCAATTAGAACAGCCAAACCTCGTATTCATTCTAATCGAGTTTCCTGCATGCAGAACATTGCTACCTTCACGTCACGAATTGAAAGTTGAATGCAAATGGAATATGTCACTCTAGACGGCGGAATATTTTACATAATATTATTAAATGCGCAGCTCCTGTCTCCAACGTTGTGTCACCTACTTGATATTTGTACTGCAGATGAATATTTTACAAGCAATTATTTTATGAGGGTACGATATTACCTTCAGCAATATGTGAAAAGTGAATTGCAAATTGCAGTGCATTTTGCAGGAAATTGAAGATTACTTTTGGAAGTCGAAAGTTTGAAGATCAAATGAACCTAACAGGAATTTACATTGAAGAGATTTGCAGTTCGGCTCGCAAAGTGTAAGATTGTGTTGCAATCTACATCCCCAGTACTGTACACATTAAGTGTTGCAATTTACATCACCAGCACTGTACACACACATCAACTTATGTTGCAGTTTCCATCACCAGCCCTGTACATATTAAATGTTGCAGTTTCCATCACCAGCCCTGTACATGAGACGACGTCGGCGACGCTCAATTGTTCCACGACGTCCCGCTGGGAATAACCGGGACGGCGTCGGGACGCTCAAGATGAGTTGTTCAATTGTTTCTGTGATCAACAAGCGTGCAATCAACACGGCGTGACGTCAGCACGACGTCATCAATCTGCATCTATTAGCTTGTCGCTGAACCCTCGTCGCACGTGCTCGTCAAATGACGACAAGATATCCAGGGTTCCATTTTAGTGGCAGTCTTTTCCTTTGAAACTTTCTGGTGCGGTTTCATTTGGCCAAAAGAGATAGGGAATATTCCCTACTAATTGACCACGATCGTCTCCTTCCTACCATCCATCATATTCTTTTCTGTATAATCTATCTTTATTCCGTTTCCGTTTCCAACTCATAGTTTACATGTGACGTCATATCATTGTTGCCACCATCTTGATGGCACCATTCCGAGTAGCTGTGATTCTGTGCTTTTTATGCGATATTTGATAGCTTTAATGGTTACCTAGGGAAATGTAGGCTCCGTAGAAATCTTTAATACGAAGAAGCATCACTCACATTACGAAAATACAACGATTTACCTCTATTCATAAGCAAATCTGACACGTCAACATGCCAACATAATGTCCGAAAACTTTAATTTTGTGTATTTCTGATATATTAAAACCAGAAAAATTTGCGACACCCGGAAGGGGGGTCTGGGGGGCGAAGCCTCCCAGCATTAGGCCCGCAGGGTTTTTTTAAAGAAATTTAAAACAGTAAAGTGATTCTGGGGCTTTAAAATGCAAAGCAAAAGCCCTCCAATTGTTGCCCCGCAGGGCACTTTTTCGAATATAAACATTTTAAACACGATTCTGGGAAGATTGCAACAAAATTACAACTCAAACTACAACAAATAACTCCCTATTTTTGCCCCGCATATCGTTTTTTTTTTAAAATTTTAACCATTATTAAGTGATTTTTGGTCACTAAACTTAATATTTTAAGGTGAATGGAGGGTCAGCCTCCTCGAGTGGGGGGATGACCCCCCCCCCCCCCTTCCTACGCGCCTGTTGAAAGCTATGAATAAAATAGTTGCTGTACAGTTGAACATCACTGTACCAATGTTTTCTACATATTTCTCGGGACAACGTCTTTTTTTATGTCCTGGTTACGGAACAGGTTGGCTGAGTGGTTAACGCTCTGAACTTGTATTCCGGAGGCCCGGGTTCGATTCCCGCGGCCGTCCTTCCTGACTGGGGTTTTTTCGTGGTATTCCCTCAGTCGACAGGCAAATGCTGGGAAGGTACTCTACTAATAGGCCACTACCGCCTCCTTCCCACCTTCCATCCTTACCTACTCTTCACCATCATCTCCCAATCATCATCATAATCATCCATCCGTCGCCATTAGCCTCGCTGCAGAACAGTGCGAGACAAAAGGTGCGTGCCAACCCCAGACAAAAAAGATGTCCTGGTATGAATTGGTGTGTAGTGTAAGTGTCACGATCTCCAGTAGTTCGACTCTTCTCGCCTAAGTCATCTTGGTCAGCCGCTCGCTGGCATTAGACACACTTGCGCGCGCAGCAGAGCTGAGCTAAGCTGTTAGCGTAGAAGATTAGAAAGTAGAAGCCATTTACTCCAGAGAAAGAAGAAGGCACGATGGAGAAATAGATGGAACAGCTTCAAATTTAGGTGCGTTATTTCCATTCTTTCTTACGGAGTATGTGAAAGATAATTGGAAGCATGTTTTGTTTTTAGACAAATATTCGCAGAAAGATTTGAGGTCGTACCAGAGGCCGTAAATGTACCTACTAATGTGTGCCATATGAAATGTGCTTTACGTCTCTATAGGTTTAAAATAGTTTTGTCAGACAACTAAACCAAAACGCACTTTGTAACCAGCAAGAAATATCATCTGCACTATGGGAGATGAAGAATAGTTGTAACATGTAAACTGAGGGAGGGCGGCCGCCCGAGGTCAACCGGTCATACAACCCCTCACGCGCTCGAGCAGGGGCTCGAGAGTGGTTGACCGGCGAGCGACGGAACTGGTTGTGTTGTGTGTTGTCAGAGAGAGAGACGTTTCTAGAAGCCGACGCAGGCAACTGATTTTTGTACAGAGAAAGAGTGTTGATGATTATTATTTGTCGGACTGTCTTACGACGACTTGTGCTGTGGGATTAAGAGTTATTAAAAGTGTTGTTCAAGTGTGATTGTGTTCAAGGTGTTTGTTTTACGAGCTTCGTGCTTCCTCGTACCCCAGAAGCACGTGGCGCCCATCCCCGTCCGCCAGCGTTCCCCCACCCACCCCATTCCACCGTTAAGAAGGGGCAAACGTTATAACTGGCGCCCGACGTGGGACCGAAATTTTGAAAATGGATTACACACGACTGACGCGTGACGAGATCGAGTATGAGTTGAAGATACGCGGACTAGGCGAGGGACTGACCACCGTTGCCGAAATGAAAACCGTCCTCGCCCAGGCCCTCAAGACCGAGAAGGAGGGGAAGAGCACCTGCCCGCAAGAAACCACTCTGGATCCGGAAGAGGAGCTTGAAACGTGCAAGATGAAAATAGCGGACCTGAGTACAGCGATTACCAACTACAGCGGTTCGTCCAAGGCGGATTCGGAGTACAAACGAATAGAAACACGTTTGGGACACATCTTGCGCCGGCTCGGAAGGGTGAGTGCACTCATCGCGGACGTGTGTACAAGACGAACGGAGCTGATACAGGAAGCAGCCAAGTGCGGGGACAAGCTTAAGGAAAAACTGCTTTCAGACCCGTTAGCTATATTGGCGGCCAATAAAACTTTGTCAGATGCCTTGGCTAAGTTAGCAACCGGCGAGACCAGTGCCAGGAAAAAGTATGTTCCAGCCAGAGACTGGGGAGTTACCTTTACGGGGGACGGCCGTGGGTTGAGTGTAAGCGCCTTCCTGGAACGCATAGAAGAATTATGTGAGTCCAGACTACGATCGAAGGAAGACTTACTAGTGGAAGCAATGGATTTATTCGACGGCTCAGCATTAGTATGGTACCGATCCATTAGGCGGCAGCTCGGCTCCTGGGAAGACCTCACGCAAAAACTACGAGAAGAGTTCCTATCACCCGACTATGACGAGGAGTTACTCGACGAAATTAAGAAGCGAACTCAAGGACCGGAGGAAACCATTGGAATCTACGTCGCCTTCATGAGGAACTACATGGCGCGGCTGCAGACACCTTTGGCCGAATCCGTCCAGCTAAGTATAATTCGGAAAAACTTAGACCCGTTTTATGTGGACAGGTTAAGTTTGCAGCAGATCGAGTCCGTGGCCGACCTTCTTAGCCTGGGACGGAAGCTGGAGTACAGCCGGCAACGGGTACGCAAATTTCAGCATCCCGTGCAGCAGAAGGATTCTATCGAACCTGACCTGGCCTACCATGGACGCCGAAGACTGCCAGATCGTCCAGGCCCGAACGTCGGTGCGGTACAGGAAGAGAATCTAGCGGACGTCTCCACAGCGACCTCGAGAGGCAGCAGAGGGCCATGTTGGAACTGTCAAGGTACCGACCACACCTATCGCGATTGTTTGGCAAAAAGGTCAGTGTTCTGTTATGGTTGTGGTGCAGCAAACGTTTTGAAGCCAAATTGTATCCCTTGCCGTGAACGTGCGGGAAAAGCAGCAGCGGGTCGAGTGTAGGGCGGACTCCTCCTGCAAAGCTGATATGTTCGCCTCCTAACGAAGAGTGGTGTGACTGGTTAGACGTGGTAGCCAATCATAGTCTTCGAGCCAAGCTGGACCATATCCTGGCATCGGCAGGGAATGATAGTCGGCCTAGCCTGAAGGTACACGTGTTGGGGATAGCAATGCAGGGTCTTCTGGATTCCGGAGCATCAAGAACGATTCTTGGTCGGGGCGGCTGGGAGAAGATCAAAGCACTTCATCCTCCTCTTCGGAAAATGGAAGCAGGTATGGTGCGCGTTGCTGATGGACGTTCTTGTCAAGTGTTAGGAGAGGCTGATCTGCCGATTGAATTAGATGGGAGAGTAAAAGTTTTACCAATTTTGGTAGTCCCATTACTGGAGCGTGCCTTATACTTAGGGATCGACTTTTGGAAGACAATGAGGTTTGTTCCCGATGTAGCGCAGGGTACCTGGACCTTTAGTGATAGTGGAGAAATACCCCGGGTAGCCGAGTGTACTCAAATCAAGGACAGACTCTCACCCAAGGAAAGAATTCAGTTGGAGAAGATGGTGACAGATTTGATGGCTCTCCCACAGGATAAGCTAGGGGTAACAGGTTTAGTGCATCATAAGATCGATACAGGAGATGCGGCTCCCATCAAACAACGGTACTACCCTTATTCACCGGTCATACAGAAGCAGATTAATAAGGAACTCGACGAAATGTTAAGGGACGGAGTAGTCGAACCTTCAACCAGTGCATGGAGTTCACCTATTATGCTAGTAGAGAAACCAGATTCCAAGGCCTTTAGGGTATGCATAGACTTCAGAAGAGTGAATGCAGTGACCAAACGTGACGCATATCCTTTGCCGTACGTGTCAGCTATCTTGGACCGGTTAAGGAATGCAACGTACATGTCCTCCCTAGACCTGAAAACGGCGTATTGGCAAGTGCCCCTGGAAGAAGAGAGCAAGGAAAAGACGGCATTTGCAGTGGCGGGCCGGGGTCTTTTCCAATTCCGGCGGATGCCCTTCGGGTTGCATAATTCTCCAGCAACGTGGCAACGTTTAATAGACCGAGTATTAGGCCCAGAACTAGATCCCCACGTATTTGTGTATCTAGATGACGTGATAATTGTTACTCCTACTTTTGAAGCACACTTCGAGGTTCTACAGAAGGTGTTGCAGAAGTTGAAGGCGGCGGGCCTGACATTAAATAAGGACAAATGTCAATTTGGCCGTTCAGAGTTGAAGTACCTTGGGTACATGGTTGATGAGGGGGGTTTACGCGTGAACACTGAAAAGGTTACGGCGATGATTAACTACCCGACGCCCAAGAATGTTACTGAAGTTAGACGTTTCATTGGACTGGCAAGTTGGTACCGACGTTTCGTACCAGATTTCGCCACGAAAATGGTACCACTGAATGAGTTGACTAAAGGGGTGCGAAAGGGCCAAAGAAATCCGCCCTGGAAGTGGGAGGAAAAGCATGATCTGGCTTTTCGACAAATCAAGAGCCATTTAGTAGAAGCTCCCCTCCTCACCTGTCCCGACTTCAACCGGCCATTTCTGATACAAACTGACGCTTCAGAAGTGGGTCTGGGAGCAGTTATCTCACAAGAGTTTGAAGATGGAGAAAAGGTCATTGCGTATGCCAGCCGGTCATTGACAAAGAGTGAACGGGTCTACACCACCACGGAATTGGAGTGCTTAGCGGTGGTCTGGGCAGTGGAGAAATTTAGACCGTATGTGGAAGGCTCTCCATTCACAGTCATCACGGACCATCATTCCTTAATCTGGCTACATAACCTCAAAGACCCGAGAGGACGGCTCGCTCGTTGGGCGATAAGGCTGCAACAGTACTCGTTCGAAATTCTGCATAGACCCGGGAGGAACCATGCTGTACCGGATGCCTTGTCGAGATCCGTGGGACTTCTGGAGTCTATTGAAATCACCAAGGACGACCATGATGACTGGTATACGGCCCAACTCAAGAAAGTAATGGATTATCCTCAAAATTATCCGAACTGGAAGGCTGAAGATGATAAGTTGTGGAAGCGTTTACTACGAAGAAAAAAAACAGTTCCTACTTACTCCAGAAGACGAAGGCTGGAGGATGGTAGTTCCGAGATCACTGCGGAAAAGTCTTCTAGTAGAATACTATGATCAGCCGACAGCCGGGCATCTGGGAACCTTTAAGACTATCAAGAGGATATCCGAAACGTACTACTGGCCAGGCATGGCCGCCGACATCAGTCGTTATGTCCAGAAGTGCAAGGTCTGCCAATCCCTCAAGCCTGTGCAACAACTACCAGCGGGGTTGATGGGAAGCCAACGGGAAGTCACCAATCCTTGGCAAATGATCTCCACAGATTTGATGGGCCCTTTCCCGGTTTCCTCTAAACAAAACCGGTTCCTGTTAGTGATTGCCGACTGTTTCACCAAATATACCTTACTCTTCCCGTTACGAACTGCAACTGCAGAGAAGATAGCCCAAATCATGGAGCATGAAGTGTTTCTCGTGTATGGAGCTCCCCAATATGTGATCTGCGACAACGGAACTCAGTACACCAGTAAACAGTTTGTGGATAAAGTTACCGGCTATGGGGGGAAAATCCTTTACAACCCAAATTACCACCCGCAAGCGAACCCGACAGAGAGAATCAATCGCGTCCTGAAGACGATGATAGCGTCGTACGTGAAGGATAACCATCGGAGTTGGGACAAGAATTTACCACAGTTGAGGCACGCCATCTGTACGGCGACACACGAAGCGACGGGTTTCACACCCGCTTTTCTCAACTTTGGCCGAGAACTCTTCTTGTCCGGGACGTCGTACCGCAAGTTGGAAGAAGATGGTTACGCTCCGAGGATGGGTCCACGTGAACCTCGGGCCAAGCTATTAAAGGAACTTCCCGCACTCTACGCCGAGGTTACTGATAGACTCCAAAGAGCCCACGAGAAGAACAGCCGGATCTACAACCTCCGTCGCCGTCCACTGCAATTTCAACCAGGAGATGTTGTTTGGAGAAAGACTTTTCCCCAATCAGATGCCGCGCGCTACTTCACGGCGAAGTTAGCACCGAAGTATACGCGGTGCTTCATCCACAAGCGGGTGTCCAACCTAGTCTACGAGCTGCGGGAGGAAGATGGGCGAGTACTTCCAACCAGGTGGCACGTACAAGATCTCAAGCCGGATGCGACGCCCGAAGCAGAAGATAATTTATAAAATAAATTCTTAAAAGAGGAAAAGGTGGAGTTTGTAACATGTAAACTGAGGGAGGGCGGCCGCCCGAGGTCAACCGGTCATACAACCCCTCACGCGCTCGAGCAGGGGCTCGAGAGTGGTTGACCGGCGAGCGACGGAACTGGTTGTGTTGTGTGTTGTCAGAGAGAGAGACGTTTCTAGAAGCCGACGCAGGCAACTGATTTTTGTACAGAGAAAGAGTGTTGATGATTATTATTTGTCGGACTGTCTTACGACGACTTGTGCTGTGGGATTAAGAGTTATTAAAAGTGTTGTTCAAGTGTGATTGTGTTCAAGGTGTTTGTTTTACGAGCTTCGTGCTTCCTCGTACCCCAGAAGCACGTGGCGCCCATCCCCGTCCGCCAGCGTTCCCCCACCCACCCCATTCCACCGTTAAGAAGGGGCAAACGTTATATAGTATCCGCACAAGAGGTTCATTTCTTGGAATATTTAGGTACATGCTTTTAACTTTTAAGTGTCCAGATTTAATTTTGAGGTCATATAGTTGATTAGGGCTGGTCTTTGTACCTCTTGCTAAAGTTAGCTACCGGATAAAATTCTAGACAGCGTTACCAAACGTCTTTCAACTTCTTGATAGTGTTAGCTAGAGGATGCAATCTATGTTAAATTAGGTGCTTGTTGTCTTTGTCAGTTAGCTAGCTATCAAGGACTCTAGCAATAGGTACATAAACCGGCCTTTTTTGCCTTCAGAGTAGACAGGCAACTTAAATACTTTAAAAACGTATAAATACACCAAGAAATAGAGCAATAGGGAATATGTATGTATTTTTTTTAAACTATAATTCAAAATAACAACATATTTGTTGGTAAATCGCACAATTTTCGCACTAAAAAGTGCAAATTTTAATTCATAAATATAAAATTGAAAATCAATGTAAAATTTGGCTGAAAAACGCCATCACGGCGAGTGATGTCATTTATATCGACCAACAATGATGTTGCCATGGTTACTATAAAATATGACATCCCTCGCCATGATAGCGTTTTCCCGCCAGAATTTACACTGATTTTTAATTTCATATTTATGAATGAAAATGTATACTTTTAAGATTAAAAAAAGTGTGTTTTACCAACAAATGTGTTGTTATTTTGAAATATTGTATTTTAACCGCATAAAAACTTTTGCATATTCCCTATGTGCTTGGATTCTATTTTCATTCACTAGTGAAACGGATAGTAAACCGTGTATAACACATCTATGTGTTGGGTTGTTTGTAAAAACTAAATGTACACATAAAATGGATTCAAAGGCTTGTACTTTAATTAATTAGCCAACTGAGAAGCACAGGTTGCTGAGTCGGTATAAAAGTTGTTTTAAAGGTCGTTGAAAATGAAAGCTGCGCGTATATTACGTATTTCTTCTATTCACAGAGAGCTTTGCACATTTCATTACGTCGATTAGTTCCAGTTCATTGAAACATCTCATAGAAAAGGCACAAAAAAGTTCTTTCATTTCGAATTCATGGAGCTTAAGTAGTGCTAACATTATGTGTTCTCCGCTCCTCTCCATTCCTCTCCTCTCCTCTCCTCTCCTCTCCTCTCCTCTCCTCTCCTCTCCCCTCCTCTTCTCTCCTCTTCTCTCCTGAACCAAGCGACACATCAAATATTGAACTTGATCGGAGATTAGGCACTGTGTAACCTCCTCCAGCTCTCCAATTAGCAAGTATAAGTTTGATATTCAAAAATCTCGTATCAATTTTAAATGATGATAAGGCGATTTAGTATTTATAATAGGCTATTTGTACTAGCTTATGAATAAAAAATATAGGAAACCTAGTAGCAAATTCGCAACGAAAATGGAATTTTATTCAAAAACTTAGTGAATAAGCACATCTAAAATGACTTATCTTGATATTTCCCAAGTATTCCATAAAAACTCTGTTTCTCCCTTCTGAAATAAGTAGTCAATATTACAATGCGAGGTTTTCTATTGAAAATTACGGATTTTGAGAGATAAACAAGTGATTATAATTATACGTTTCTCCAGTTTTAATTTCAATTTATAATGAACCTTCCACAATTCTGCTTAATATAATTCACGGAAGACCGTACAAGCACAAAGAATTAACGTATTAATGAATACACTATAATGAGTAAGAAGACCAGTAATTATCCGATTATAATCTCTAAGGGCTCGTCAAGGGAAGCTGCGTAACCACGGACAACCAATAGACTTCTTTATCGGCCTTCTGCCTGACGTCACTCCCCATGTCAGTTCAGAAGAGATCTCGGGGTCTATTTATCATGCACGGATCCGTGGAGCGAATATGATAGATGTGATGTCATCACTGACGTCACTGTTGCTCTGACGTCACAGCGACAAGCAAGATTTACTGGAATACGATCTTCTTGCAAAAGTTGAACATTTTAAATCTAGATTTATAATAAAAAGAGTAGTTTAAATGGTAGAATGGTATTGTGTTTTGGGGCAAATACTTCCTTTAAAAAATTGTGTAAAATGTCCCGATAAGTAAGATACACTTTTAGCCTACAGTTTAGCCTAAATTGGACTCAAGCCTAAAGTTTAGCCTAAGTGGACTTAGGCTAAACCAAGGTATTCACCAAGGTTTCCACTGATATATCCTGCCGCTAAGTTCTGTTGTAAAATGTCCCGATAAGTAAGATAAAGTTCACTTTAGCCTAAAGTTTAGCCTAAATTGGACTTTAGCGGTCTACATGGCTGTGTTTCATTGGCTGTTGCCAAGGTTTCCACTGATATATCCTGCCGCTAAGTTCGGTTGTACAATGTCCCGATAAAGTTAGCGGCAGGATCTATCGGTTGAAACCTTGGCAACAGCCAATGAAACAGACGCTTACTAAAGTCCACTTTATGAGCTAAAGTGAACTTTATCGTAATTATAGGGACATTGTACAACCGGGCATAATTAAATTCAGTCTTAGATATTTTGAAGATATCCAAATTATTGAGCGAGCGAAGCGAGCGACTCCATTTGGCTCTTTTAGCACGGACCTCTGTTTTTTTTTTTTTGTTTTTTTTTTTTTTTTTTTTTGTTTTTGTATGCTAAAGGAAGCAATAGAAGTCGCACCGTTTCACCGATCGACCTGAAATTTTGCACACATGTAAAGACAACCTTCTCTGTTTGCAGACCCAATTTTTTTTTGAAATCCATCCATTGGTTCATTGTTAAAATAAGTATCTCCTGATAGCCTAAAAAATGAAAATGGTCTTCGAGAAATGTGATCAAACTCATATTTAGCATGGTCAGTAAGACCAACAAAGTAACTTATTTTACAAATTTTCAGCCGAATCTGTCAAGAAAGTATGCACTCATTGACATTTTTAATAGTTGTCAGAAATGAAACATTGAAAATGAATGTCTTTCCAATGCAACTGAATCTGATTTGCTTTAGGTACAAGAGTGTTTTGATGGTATGTACACTTTTTTAGTGAAAAGCAGATATTTTTATGTTTATTGAGTTGATCAAATTTGAATAATTCAATTTGGATCATAGTTTCCAACAAATCATTTCGAGTTTTTAAGGACCTTGATTGTCTTTTCGTCAATTCGTAATTCTGATGGCCGTGCCTCCCGTGTTTCTACTTGGCTGATTTTGCATCCAGGAGGGATTAGAACATAAGCTCACATTTCAATAATATCATTGAGTGGCGTTTGTTCTCTTCTAGCGTTCACACGTCATTCCAAATCTCTCCTGCATTTTGCTTCTTTTCGTTGATAATTTTGGCAATTTGGTGTACTTTGTGAAGTTATTAGTAAAATTGAATCGCTTTTAAAGCATAGATATTAGGTATCTACAGTTTTTGTCCAGGGGATTGATTATTTCAAATTATTTTCTTCTTGGAAACGTTGGATTTATTCCGTTTCTGAGCTTCTGTCTAGCCTGACATTTCCTTGAAGGTTGCTATTTTTTTTTGAAAGTTTTGATTCATTCAGTTCAAAACATTACGTTGTCTTATTTTAATTGTGGAACGTTGGATTCATTCCGTTCCTTAACTAGGTAGTTTCTATTTTACCTGATCCGTTTTTTTGTGTGGAACTTTGATTCCTTTCGCTTATTAGTTGAAAGGTGTTTACTTTATTTTCATATTTGCGAAGTTTTGTTCAAGATTCATTTCGTAACATTACGACATTGAATACATTACGTCTTTGAGCACACATTTCGTGCATTTCAAACATTGATCACACAAATATTATTGTACTTTAATTAGGTAGGTACTCTACTTCTTACTTTTTCATTACCTATCTTATCCCTATTTAAACATGCCGAAAAATGAAAAGACTTCTGCTAGAATGAAAGCCATAAAGGCGAAAAAGCGTCTGCGTGAAATTGAAGATCAAGAAACTGACGAAGCTAAATCTAAAAGGTTGAAACAAAATGTCGTTAATAATAAAGCATCAAGGAGCAAAGAGACCCCCGACCAGACTGCTGCAAGGAGATACTCAAACAATCAACGCAATACCCGCTCTCGTGCAGCGGGTATTGCCGATTGACCGACCAACTAAAAACTTCGCATGGTAATTGGTAGCAACATTTAAGGTATTTTTGCCAATTTTCAGTCTTATCTGTCGTTATTTTCAAAAGTTTTTGTAATTCTAGCGACATTTTGTGTGTTGGCTGTCAAATTCACGGCGACTTCGAATCTTCAGTTCAAGGCAGGGTAGTTAGAGCAGAAAGTTTCAAACGAAATGAAACTAATAATGACCGCTTAACAGATTGATCTGATATTGTGTACACAGTAATATCATATCCCAGAAAAAACACTCCGTGTAAAAATACCAGCCAAGTCTCTTTAACTATAAAAAAAATAGAAGAAATCTAAAAATTCAGCACTGAAAAGGAGTGATATCAAAAAAGGAGCCAAGTCAACGAATTTTCCAAATTTTAATCGTACCATTGAAATAAAAATATCAACCCCCGAGAAATACTTAAAAAAAGGACTTGGCGCATCGTTTTTTTAAAGACACTTTTCTATCCTAAAAGTATAGGAAGAACTCTACAAGTATATTTTCCTGAGTATATCACATTCATTATCGACGAATCATACTACGTTTTAATATAACTAGTACTCTTACCTACTGGCAGTTTTGGTATTTTGTCAATATTCAGAGGAAATAAACGGATAAACGAATAACGAATAAACGGAAGCGGCCTAGTCTATTCGTTATTGCCACTATTTCTAGGGTCATATTAATCAATCATACTTCTCAATATCGTGACTGAGGGAAATAGCGAAAGCGCTCATTACAAGAAGGCCGTCAATGAGATTTGTATAAGTGACTAGTGCACTGAGCCATGCTGCTCAAATAATTACTGACTAGATTTTTATCTAAAGTAATACGTTATGTAATTTATGAATTTTTTTGGTATAAAATGTTAATTAATAGCAATTAATTACACGGCGAGAAGGTTCAAAGTATAATGCTGTAGTAGGTATGTTGATGTACCCACAAAACTATAGGTACCTACCAATCACAAACACAACTGTTCTGTATTTATTGCTTGTAAGACAATGCTATGTTTCTTTGCGTACTTATATTTAAATTTAAAATATTTTACAGAATGTTCAATATTTAATTTGAAAGTTTTGTCCCAATTTTTCTAGGCATTTCTGAACTACGTAGTATGTGAGTGGCATAAGCTTAAGAATAGAAAAATGTCTTTAAAAAAACGATGCGCCAAGTCCTTTTTTTAAGTATTTCTCGGGGGTTGATATTTTTATTTCAATGGTACGATTAAAATTTTTAAAATTCGTTGACTTGGCTCCTTTTTTGATATCACTCCTTTTCAGTGCTGAATTTTTAGATTTCTTCTATTTTTTTTATAGTTAAAGAGACTTGGCTGGTATTTTTACACGGAGTGTTTTTTCTGGGATATCACTTCTTTTGTTAGTTTATTCATACAGCTTGTAGCACATGTCCGAGCAGGGACTAATTTCTTTAAAAAAATACGCCTCAACCGATTTGGTTACTATGAAAAGTTGCGTTTGGTATAAGATGAAAATGATTATCCAAGAAGAATAGCTTAAGTTTCGTTATAATCGATCCAGCCGTTTTCGATACATGACGTCACTTCCGGTTTTGAAATAGCGGCCGAATTCCGGTATAGGTAATAAGAAAACAATCTAGTTTTATCTAGTTGATACCTTCATGAACGACCATCTGAATTCCTAATCCCTATATTTCCGTAAAATCGGTCATGCCGTTTGTAATATATGACGTCACTTCCGGTTTCATTTAGTGGTTCCTGCCGCCATTTCCGGTACCATTAATTTATTTATTCATTTTTCACAATTGATTTTTCAAATAAATAGCAGAATGAATACGCAGGAGCTAGTTCAGTTGCAATCGGTACAGGCGTTTTAGATATATGACGTCACTTCCGGTTTCAGGAATGGCGGCCGAGAACACTGCTACCTTGAATATATAAATTGTATTGTCTATGTTACAATGTAAGTTAATTATGTACGTATTTTAAGTATAATTTGTTGAAATAAGTTAAATATTGCGTATTTATGACGTCACTTCCGGTTTAAAAAATAAGAAAATAATATTTTTTTTATTGATACTTCATATCGATGACCATCTTAATCGAATGGCGCTAATTTCGTTCTAATCGGTCTAGACGTTTTTGAGTTATGACGTCACTTCCGGTTTCAAAATGGCGGCTTCCGGTTGGTTTTATAAAAAGGCACCTCAGACGCCAAAAGTGCACATGTGGTAAAAATTTCAGGTCGATCGGTTCAGCCGTTTAGGCTGTGGCGGTGATAGCGACGTTTCGTGATATCATCAGAATCATCATCTTCTTCAGAATCAGAAAGTGGTGTAATTTCACTGTTTTCTCGGTCCTCTAGCGCGCAAATGGCATAACCTATTGTTCCCAAATTTGGTATATGTAGTGGGGTGGGCCATAGCTCGTAATTAAGATATTTCGCAACAATGTGAGATTTACCAATTTTGAGATCCAGTAGGCCGAAAATGCCATGTTGTTGCTTACAGTAAAAGTGTTTGGTCTGCTCCTCAGTTTATTAGGCATTTACGGTATGTTGAGTGACTGTGAGTGTATAGTACGACTTGGCTGGGTGGAGCGACCGCTCCACTAGATCATATGAGTGGTCCCAGGTATATTGTTTGAAGGATATCATGTGATTTTTGAAACTTAACAAGGAACCGTTCAATCAAAGGTTTAATCGAACAACTTAAAACTTAGCAAGATTATTGGGACCAATATTTTTGGAAATTTTGGAGATATTTATACAAGTCTGTGACGAAATTCAAGAATTATTGGCTTTTAATGACATTTTCGATAGACCTAATTTCGGTTCGAGGTGTTGCGTGTATCCGTGCTCGCTCATCAACGCGTTACTCAGAGCGTTTTCCTAGTAGAGAATATTAAAGGTTGATATCTGAGATATTTTTCATTAACGAAACTTTTAAAACTGATTTTAATGCAATTGACAGAAGTTGTAGTTAAAGTCTCCAACGATGTGAATAAAATAAAATTATGATGACTTTGTTCTTAGATTCGGGATGCTTGAATAAATGTATGGAATATTTTCAATGGAATCAGGATAATAAAGGATTTGCGATAATTATGTAATGCCTGTCACATGGTTAGCTCAGTTGGTAGAGCTCTCGCCCGGCAAGTAACCGGTTCTTAACCAGATCCTTTTCACATCACATCCTTTCACATCACTTAAACAAATACAACAATTGCATCCTCCATTCAGTACCTACATTTATCAGTCACTCAAGACACTTTTACCTTCTCGCTATTCCCCAAGGAGAAACTACTGCTCTGGTAATACATCAACGACGAAGCTGACTCGTCGCCAAGCACCGGGTCGTTAGCAAGAGAGGGTTACACATGGCAAACCAACATGGCGGCCTCATTAGTGTGATTGTAATGAGCACACACTGCTGTACGTAATTGTATGGCTCATTAGGTAATGTGGCGTATTGATATTATTACATGTATTTATTATGCGCATCTGCAGATATGGTAAGTGCGTGCCAAATTGTTTTGTTTTCTGTTACATGCAACTGATGTGCTCTCACGAACTGGGGTAACTAGGGTATTGATGCACGCAGTCGAAAGGCGGGGGCAACATTTTGGAGAGCACGAAAACTGATAAGATGAAAGCAAAGATAAGATAATCTTAAAAATTGGATTATATCAATTATATATATTTTAAAAAGATATGCACCTCAGAGGTTTAAGGGCGAAAGTCAATTTTACCGATTTTGCTTTCACACTTTTGGAATGATTTAATCAGGCTTAACTTTGTAATCAATGTCCACAAATACAACAACATCTCTTACAATTACACAATATGATTGGATGGACAAAAAGTACTTGTGCAGAAGCTCACCTCAAGAATCATTGAAACGGACTGCAGCCCTTCTACCTCTGAGATACTGACATATTCTGCTGATCGCAATTGTCCCAACTTGACACTGGTTCAACTTGAATCCAAATGTTTAAATACTGAAAATCACAACATCATTTTGCGATTGTTTAAATGATCAAATGATCAAATTAAAGAATAAATACCAACTGCAATATGAAAAGATTTTCTTCGAGGAGTTGGACTCGAACCCACGACCTTCCGATATATATCTATTAAAATATATATCAGAAGGTCGTGGGTTCGAGTCCCACTCGAGGAAAATCTTTTCATATTGCAGTTGGTATTTATTAACATTCACCTAACTGAGGGAATCAGTAAAAACCATATTTCACAAATTAAAGAATGTTTAAAACGCGTTTATTTGCACGAAATCATTTTGTGATATAAAAATATGTCCAAGGCCTGTGAGATCCCCGTAGGGCCTGTGGGGGGGGGGGGGGGGGGGGGGGCCTGTGAGCCCATTGAGACTACTAATGTTATTGTTTTCCAACAATATTACCTGCTTATCTTCTACAAATATCAACCACACCAAACTAAACAGACAGGGCAGATGTTTACTATATTAATGTATGTATGTATGTATGTTTATTTTTCTACAATTTGTTACATTGAACAGGTGGTAGAGGTCTTAATACTAAATATTTTCTAGAATCTAAGTCAAATTAAAATACAACTAAAACAATCTTATAGGTTAAAGTAATTTATATAAATTAATAAAAATAAATACTTATATAAATATAAATATAACTATAACTATTACTGTTAATATTAATGCTAGATCGCTTTTAACTGTTAATTCGCCGACTTAATAGGTACTCTTAATACTCTTAATAATCTTTATACTC
Source organism: Leuctra nigra (assembly GCA_934045905.1). Taxonomy (NCBI): domain Eukaryota; kingdom Metazoa; phylum Arthropoda; class Insecta; order Plecoptera; family Leuctridae; genus Leuctra; species Leuctra nigra. Next base: position 16,569,412 of record OW203765.1, read on the forward strand.
AATAATACTTAATACTTAATACTTAATACTCTTAATACTCTTAATACTCTTAATACTTAATATTCTTATCAATAATTTTAACATTCAATAATTCTGACATCTAAACTAAGCTTTTCAACTCGGCCAAGTCGGCTGGAAATTCCCGGAGATCCATCGAGTTCCATTCTCTAATGGTTCGGTTCACGAACGAATGCCTACCACCCTCAGTACGCGACCTTCTCTCCTTGATTTTCCACGAATGGTCGTTCCTGCTGTAGTAGTCCGGCATCGCAAACCTACTCGCCACCTCCTTCCAAGCCTCCTTCCCGACTAACGCTCTGTACATGTTTAAAAGGCGAGCCTTCCTCCTCCTATCCTCCAACGATTCCCACTCTAGCTCCTTTAGCATTTCGCTTACACTTTCGGGAACCCGTTGGAGTGTGATCTTGAACTCACTTCCCACCTTATGCCCTTTGTTTGCTATGACCCACTTTCTGTATTTTGTTTTGCCCGTTACTTTTTTAGCGGCTCTTCTCTGAACATTCTCTATCGCCCTGATCTGTCCCTTTTTGTAAGGGTCCCATACTGCTCCAGCATATTCCACGATGGGCCTGATTAGCGTTGTGTACGCTTTTGCTTTGGTTCTATGGCTAGCGCCCTTCAAGTTCCGCATCACAAACGCTAACTGCCTTGATGATTTTGCGACTACCGATCCGATTTGTAAGTCCCCGTCCATCTTTCGATCTAGCACCACACCAAGGTATTTACAGCTATCCTGTTTGTCTAATAGCACCCCTCCCATTTGGTAACTTCCACTATCTACATTCCGTGCCCTCGAAAATCTAACATACTGACATTTTTTCGCATTCACAACCATTTTATTTTTAATCGCCCATGTCTCTATTTTATATACATCCTCCTGCAACTCCCTTCTGTCCTGATCACACCTTATAAGTTTGGTCAGAATCAGATCGTCTGCAAATAATCGAACCTTAGCTGTAACGCCCTCCCCAATATTATTTACATATATTATAAACAGCAGGGGACCCAACACGCTTCCTTGGGGTACCCCTGATGTAACAGCTACGCTCCTGGATAGGCATTTTCCTACCCTAACTCTCTGTGATCTGTTGCGAAGGAAACTGCCTATCCAGTCCACCACTCCCTCGTGCAGTCCCAAGCTGCCAAGCTTACCCAACAACTCCCCATGAGGCACCTTGTCGAAGGCCTTCTCAAAGTCAATCAAGATTGCGTCCACGACTTCGCCTTTATCCAACGCCTCATGAAGGTCCTCCGATAAACCCGCTAACTGGGACCCACACGAGTGTCCCGGTCGGAAGCCATGTTGCTCGCTCCTTAGCCATCCCAGTTTCACTAGGTGACCCCGAACGTACTTGGCTATGACCCCCTCCATGGTCTTGCAGATCACAGAGGTAAGGCTAACCGGTCTGTAGTTTCTGGGATCACCTCTCTCCCCTGCCTTGAATATTGGGACCACCGTCCCTTGCTTCCATTCTAGAGGTAACGTATTTGTGGCAAAAGATATTCTGAAAAGCTCATCCAAATATTGAATTATGCTATTTCCTGCCATCCTTACAGTATCCCCTGAAATATTGTCTGGCCCCTCTGCCTTTCCACTCTTTATTTTTCTGACCTCTTTCCATATATCTGTTGTCGTTATATTCAAACTTTCCCACATAGCTTTTTCATTTCTCCCTCCAATATATTCCCTGTCCTTTGCTTGAAAAACTCTGGAAAACTGAGTGCTTAGCATCTCTGCCTTATCCTCGTTCTTATCTGCCTCCGAATTATCGTCCTTCAGACCAGGAATGTCTCTGCCACTTCCTTTCTGCCCTCTAATATGGGCATAAAGTTTTCTCCAGCTACTTTTGATGTCCTGCTCATCAAACAGTCTCTCCATATATTTATCTTTGGCATCTTTCTTAGCACCAGTAAGCTCTTCTCTAATAGCTTTACGCTTCACTCTCCATTCATTTTCTTCTAACCTGCCCTTCTTTCTATGCAGTACTCTCGCTTTTCTCTTTATTGTTCTGACAGATTTATTGTAAAAAGGCGGATCGCTATTTGGACGAATGATTTTACGCGGCACGAACTTTTCCCTACATGTGTTTAATAGGTCCTTGAGCGCTTCCCATCTAACTTCACAAATTTCCTCTTTACAAGACCAATCATCGAACATTTCTCCCATGAACTTTTTTACTCCATCTTTATCTACCTTTCTGTACAGCCAAATCTCTTTGTATGTTTCTGCTTTTTCCTCACTTTTATTTACAAAATCTATGTCTAAAATTGGTACCTGGTGATCACTTATTCCCTCGACTACCTCCCCTCCTAACCATAGGTTCGGTGGACGAACGAGGAAGACGTCTAGGAGGTTTGACCTATTGTTGTTCCCATAACCTCTCGTTCCCTCCTGCACCGTCTGTACAAAACCCTGGTTCATTATTTGATGTACCAGGGCTTGCGTCTTATGTGGCACACTTTCATCGCCCATGTCCCACAGAACCCCAGGTAGATTAAAGTCCCCTCCAATCACCACTCTCGCCTCTTCACTCCATTCCTGCAACCTTTCGTTGAGTCTCTCTAACAGCTGGATTCCTCCCGGTCTATACCCCGCAACAATCTTTAGGACCACATTTCTTTCTTTTACTTCAACACACATCATCTCTACTTCCTTTTCAACCCACTCAACTCTGCATCTTAATCCTTCCCTGACCCCGATAAATATTCCACCTCCATGACGGTTTCGGTCTCTCCTGAATATCCTGAAACCGGCACCAAACACTTCTGTATCCCGGATATCGGGGTCCAGGAAGGATTCAACGCCAATGAATACATCAGGCTGATGACAGTCAATTAGTGAGCTGAATTGAAGCTGTTTAGGAAATACACTTCTACAATTTACTTCTAAAAACCGTAACTTATATCTATTTACAATTTTTACACTTTTCTTTATTTCCCCCGTCCTTCTGTCCATTGGTCCTATTTTCATTCCCCCATCTACAACTCGTTTTTTGATGCCCTATCACTATTCCCCAGCTCCTTTTGAATACATTCTACAATAATTCTACCCAGCTTCTCTCCCCCCGCCGTGTTGAGGTGCAGCCCGTCCCCTGATGCGAAATTATTTGGGAACTCGTGGCTTAGTGGGACGAACTTGGCACCCAACTCTTCGCACAGCCACGAAACACTTTCATTTAGTTTGTCCATTGTTTCGTCATGTACGTCTGCTCTGTACATCATCCCGTTGACTATAAACCGGGCTTCAGGGTATTTAGCCATTCCCACCCCAAGAAGCTCTTCCATCTCCACCATGAGGTGGCGCTCAGAACTTCCGCTATATCGACTCCTTCCGACACGAACATTGTTTGTTCCGACGTTCAAAACTACTACTTTTGGAGTGATTGTCCTCTCCATCAGCTTTAACATGTTTCCTAGTTCAGCAATTCGAATGCCTGGAAACACGTCCACCGCACACCCACTTTTCCTGCAGACGACACCTGCACCTCTTATTAGAGAGTCCCCCATAACCAGAACTTCTCCTTCGTCGCACACGATCAATGTTGCACTGTTGCTGCTGTTTCTCGGTGGTGTTTTGCTCAGCTCCAGGATGCGGCGAAATCTTTCTTCCCTCCTTTGTTTCAGAATCTGTTTCTGCTCGCTATTCTGCTGTTGCTGTTGTTGCTGCTGCTGTATTTGTTTTTGTTGTTGTTGTTCTTGTGGTGTCTGCAGGAGTTGATGAGGTTGCTGTCCCTGTTCTTCTTGTACCTCCTGCAGCAGCATTTCGCTTTGCTGTTGCTGTTGTTGCTGATCCCGTTTGTAATAATTGTACATATGATAAAAATGCATCTTTAGACTATAAGTAAATAAAATAATGGGACTAAACAAGGGGGTGGTCTGTAGTTACGTCACTGCTCACATATTTGGGACTCGAGAGTGGGCCATGATATTATCATCTCACTATAAGAATATCATTTCGAACATTAATTATATAACATTTGGTTATTATTTAACATAATGTAAAAATGCCATGTGTACTTGAAAGCTGTGCCAGAAACCACACCTTTCTAATAGAGTTCCCATGAGGGTGGGTGGCGTCTTGGTTATACAATATGAATTTGTTTAAAAACATACACGTTAGGACCGCTATTATGAAGCATAATTATAATGTGTTTTTAAAAGATTTGGCTAAAAGACCACACCTTTCTAATAGACAATTTCTGATATCATCAGGGTGGGTCCAGCTTCTTTGTTTTACAGATATTAAATTAGGTGTTTTAAAACGAAATAAAACTTTAGGGCTGTTATGTAACATTTCAAATTATACACAATTATATACACAATTTTAAAAAATTTGATAAAATACCACACCTTTCTAATAGACAATTTCTAATATTATCAGGGTGGGTCCCAGTTTCTTGGTTTTACAGATATTAAATTTGTGTTGTATAACAAAGTACCTATAACTTTATGGCCGTTATGTAACATGTCAAATTACAGTGTGCTTTTAAAAGATTGTGCTAAAATACCACACCTTTCTATTAGTGATGATACTGAAATTATCATGATGAGTTTGGCTTCAAAAACTTATTTAACATTTATTTTGGATTGCTAAATATTAATAAATATTTTACAAAAATATAGAACAACATTTAATTTTTTTGAGCCAAAACATACGAACGCTAAGTGCAAAATTTAGGAAATTTTGCAAGTATGTAAGCCAAACACCGTTCTCTTGACATCGTTGTTAATGTATTAATGCTATGAACTGTTTTATTATATGGCGTTTCTCAGCGGAGAATTGAATGACATTTTACGTGGGTTAAACCAAATATAACTTTTTAATATCAACGAAATATTTTCGTCAACATCAATATTAACGTAGATAGAAATCTCATTAAATTCTACTTTCAAAATTATGACAACGATACTCCGAATATTTTTTGAATGAAATTCAAGGCGCGTGGGAGGCCATTGTTAAATCGGTTGAGAGAGTTGTTTGGAGGCGTTTGACATGGCAAGCAGGAGGCTGATGGCAATAGAACTTGGAATCGTTCAGTGAAAGCGTTGCTAATTGCGAGACAATTCGTGATGCATGGAAATAATATCTGAACCCCAGAGGTAGAAGGCCGAAAGTCCATTTCAATGATTCGTGCGGTGAGCTCAAAACCAATAACTCTGCTTTCATCTAATCATGTTTGTAATGGAGACATGAGTCGCTGTGAAAGGTAATACGTCAATATGATTGCTGACATCAGTGACAAGTGATGCTAATTTCATTGCAAAAGTTGCAACCCAAAATATAGAAAATGGACATTCGGCCTTCTACCTTTGAGGTACAGATATACTGCTTCATAAATCGTGTTTAAAACCTATACATCTATACACCTATACATCTATAGATTATTTATTAGTAAAGTAGAGTATTAACAATAAATCTATTACGGTGAAACCTAGTAACCTATCTTGCTAAAAATCAAATGGAAAACGAATACGATAGTATTAATTTTTGAAAAAATTATACAGGGTCATTCTGGTACAAGTTTTATCTTTTGGTCGTAACTTTGATCCTGGTCGCAACTTTAATCACAACTTGCGACCGAAAATAAAACGGTCGTATCCTCATTCTTCAACAAGGTAATATCTCGGGATTATCTTCAAGGTCTAATATTGTAACACAGAATGAAACAATTGATGTTTTCGAAACTTTGACAGTAGTAAGCCGTGAAATATTCCAATGAACTTCAAAAAGTATGAATTTTTCTTCACGAATTCTTTGGATTTATTCGAAAATTGGCGGTAAAATTCGAAATTACTGTAAAGAATGTTATTTGTTCTTTAATAAAAGTGATTTTGCAAGAGTACATTAGAATACAATTGACAGAACAACAAAATGGTGATAGCTAACATAAAAAGAGAAACTTTAATATGTATCTAGTTTCAAATGCTTGGTTACATTTTAACAGTTGTTTAAGACTTGATTAGCATGACACCAGCACAATGACAATCCTAGAACCAATCCTGCCTTCTGTTAAACCAAAAGCATAGCATTGAAAATAATCCTAAGCAGTAGGCAAATAATACACGTCAAGCAAAGAAATAAAATGTTTTATTTGTTAGGTATGTACTTCATTGAGACACTTAATATAAATAATAAGTTCCTAGGTTACATGGCAATTTTCCAAGGTATTTGATAGTGTTTTGAGCAACTGAGACAATGAAGATAGTGAAACACTGCTGAATATTGCATTCAGATTTGAGAGACCAAAGTTGACATCGGTGCATACAACATCGCTTTTACACGATGTTGTAGAATCATTTTCTTGACACATTAACTCCAACTCTCCATGAACACTAACCGAAATAGAGAACTCATGCTGGACACTAACATTTACATGGATTTAAAAGTCATCATAGTTTACACTTTTAAGAGAAGAGAGACTCAATGCAAACAAACAAGGTTTCTATCCAGTCAAAAAGCTAGGTACCTATCTTGGTGTGTGAGGACAGAAATCACATCTCTTTCACAAGAGAAAAACCGAGAGTAAGAAGGAACATAATATGTTATATGACACATAAGAAATCATAGTTTACGTAGGTAATCAATAATCATGAATGGTCCAAAAGAAGAGTGGGATGTGGGTTCCAACCAACAGTGTTAATCTAGAAAGAACTAATATTAATTTATTGTTGAAATTAAATTGAATTTGTATAGGTAGGTAGGTATTGGTAGGTACCTACCTACCTATAAGAATTTTTGAAATGTATACTACCTGAGTTTTTTTTTTATTAGGTAGGTAGGTACTTTAACAGCTAGGTAAATTTAAAAAAATATTTGCTCAGAGTCTTGTTTCATTCACAAATGAGTTGACTATGAGAAACAGTTTGTTCGGCTACCAGAGCAACACCCCTACAAACAGGATCTCTTGAAACACTGTCTTGGTCCTTGCGATGATTGGCCCAGACTGTGTTGAAGTCGAGGCACATGCTGTGAAGGATGCACACAGCCGTAAAGACCAGCCATTAGGAGAGAAGATGACCAGCAGCCCCGGTGTGGTCCACAGATCTGAACCTCGACTAGATGCAGCGCGCGACATTGTTGCGGAAGGACTTGTTGAAGCGGTCTTCTGCCTCGCTGTGGAGATGCTCGAATGGTGTCATCAGCCACGATTTCAAAGCCGCTGTCAGCTGTATTGACAGATACATATCACATGATTAGTGATGCAAAACTAGACCAATAGGACAAATGTGTTTGTATGAAAGTATGTGTAAAATGTACAGTTCAACAAAATTATTGCATTAGATTAAAACAGTTTCTTTCAATAAGAGTTTTTAAATACCTACTTAACAAAGCCTAGATCTAAGAGGACTAGATATTTTAGAAGTCAGTTTCATGAACTTTGCATCTTGTAAATTAGCTAGGTAGGTAGTTAGCACAGTTTGGTCACAATAGCTGAAAGTCAATGTACAGCCGGGTCTAAGTACAAACAACCCATGTGAAACACATGTTACTTACCGCCACCGATGAGCCATTCGTCAAAGACCGAACGAAGATTCGAACGAAGACCGATGCTGAAAACTTCCGCAGGCTGCTTTCAGTAAATCTTGATTACATCCGGGATAGTTTGCTGCTAGGTACATCGATGACTTTCAACGTCGAGTTGCAAGTTAACTTCACATTGATGGTGTTTTTGAACTTTCGGTTCATGTCACGGTGATGAAGGTAGCCTACGGCTAATGTATGACGGTGATGATTCGACACATTGCAGGCTACGATAACATTTCAATCGTCACTCACTAGCCACTGAAAACCACCAGTCGCGAAATACATGCCAATAAGAGCTGATTTCTTGTGCTAGTGCATTAAAACTTGCGAGTTTGGAGGTTAAAATGTACAAGTCTTGGCCCGGCTTGGCCAGTACTGTGCACCGGCGAAACTTTCACTCAAATACCTATGTAGGTAGGTACCTACTAGCTGTCATACGCGGAAGTCCTTTAATCTCTTCATCGTCTGGGTCACACACAACACAGAAGGCAATGTTCTGGAAAGGTGGCATTGGTATTCAGTAATCTATTAGGTTAAAACGAAACAATATCAACACGAAAACAACACATACGGACGGAAGGTTAGGTTAGGTCGTAGCTATCGATTTTCTAGTTCGACCCAAGTTTGCGCGGTATATTTAAACATTCGCGGGGAACAATATTATTCTTATTTCGTTGAGTTAAAAACACTTTCTCGCCACACAAGTTGATAAAAGAGGTAAAATGACTGTCCGTGTTTCGCTTCACTTCAAAATGACGCCATTTTTTTCGGTCTTATCTTAGATATGACCACCCGGAAATGGTAATAAAGTTAATCCAAAAATCGGCCATCTTGTTTGGTCGCAAGTGCTTCCAGAATTGGTTTGCGACCGGTCATAACTATTTAATCCGAAAAATTAAGTTAAAACCTTTCGAGAATGACCCTTATAGTCTCATCCGTTATAACACAGGTACATGTTGCGAAAAAAAGTACACAGATCATAAAGGAGATTCGAGTCATAATTTTTAGGGGGCGCTCGCTCAATTACTGATGGGATCCATCTCCTGCCACCATTTTGTAAAGTTTTGAATTACAATCAAATTAATAAAACATATTTCTACACTTTTGTTATTTGTCTCGGATATGTTGGAAATGTTGTAGAGTTTCACATCCGAGATGTTTCCGGCCACAAATCAGTTTTTAACGCGATAATGGCGGTTCGTTTGATGACGTCATCATGTTTAAAACTCATTATAAAACCATTACGATGCAGTGTTGCCAAATCTGGCTCTCGGCGCTGCGAAATGAATTAACTTTTTAAACCAGGTCCACGTGGCAACGTTGCATTACGCGCGTAATCTCAATTTATTGCGCGACATTTGGGTTAGAAAATGACGTCATATGATGAATAATGCTCCAGTTAAAAGTAACTCCCAGTGTTTTGTTTTATTGCTTTTATTTTAACAAAGGATTAACTTGGTCTTGTTTTAATTTTCTCTGTAAATTATGAAAACGATAAATTTTAGATGATCCCGGAATAAACTTTATTCTCGTATTAGGTCAGGTTATAACTAACCGTTGTACAGTCACAAAAATATGTTACTGTAAATTAGAAATCGCTCAGCGAAAGCGCTGATAGTGAGTATTTTATAGGCATGGAAATAATATATGTGTAAAATCTTCAAGTGTAAATACATTTTAATAGTAACATCATATCTGTACATCAGAGGTAGAAGGTCAAAAGTCCATTTTAATGATTCTTGAGGTGACCTCAAACCAGTAATTGTATATTCATCCAATCATATTTGTAATGGTGACATTTATTCATTGTGTAAGTGAATACTGCATTATAAAGGTTTTTTGTAGCCAATATTCAATTGATTGAGCATGATTACATCATTCCAAAGTAGCCTATGCAATGCAAAATTGAGAAAATGGATATCTGTCCTATCGGGCCCTAAGGTATAGAAATATGTTTTAAGAATAAGACATATATTTCGATTCACTTGTAATTAATTATAAGCTATAATTAAAATCTATCCAAGAAAACACTTTTGGACTTTTCTCGATAATCGGAAGAATCTAATCTTTAGGGATAAAATGTCACCTATTGTAAAGCCAGCTACGATTCAACACATAATGTAACGCCAATTGCCACAATCACGTAGCTCCTTGTGGAGCTGGGGGAGCTGGGGGAGCAATGCGACCATGAATAAGGGATGCTCCAGGGAATGACGAATGAGGTGATATGGGGGCGAAGAGGGGAACCCGAAAACTTGGAATCTTTGTTGTATTGATTCACAGTCTAGTATCCAACATGAATACAAATTGCTTGACTCGATCATATTTTTAGCTCCTCGTATTTCTTTGATAGGAGGAAAGATGTAACACTTCTTGGTAACGAAATCTATGATTCGCCGCAGGTTAATGTTATTTTTATAAGTTGTTCCGGTCACTGCACATAGATGCTGAACCCCCCCCCCCTCCCTCAACCCCCCTTGGTAATCAGAACTTAAAATAAGGCAGTCATTCGCGGAAACAAAATGTTGAGAGAAGATGACATGAGGTAGGTACACTCGGCACAACATAAAACGGTGTGTGAATAAATTTGAATGACTGGTAGCGTTTTTCTAGATAATGAATCCATATTATTATCAATGAAATGATTCAATGAGATGTATCAATGAACCCCTTACAGTTAGATGCCAAGCTAGCAGAGAACTTCTAAAGTTGCGATCAAATCATTTTTGAACAATCCGATTACTTCGATTTGGTTTTTATCTTTTGTTGTGTGTACGTAATGCATGAAAAGTTGATAGAACAAAATAGGTTGTTATTTGGTTAAATAAATGCTAATGTTGAGAGGGTAAAGACGTTGCATGTACACTGACGTATACACACAAAAATCGTTTCTTTCGTATGATAGCAATGGGTAAATCTGTTCTACAATTGGTGACGGATACATTAGTATGATTATGATAGGGAGATGATGGACGGGGAAGGAGGCGGTCGTGGCCCATTAGTACGGAACCTTCTCAACACTAAAAGTCAACTGTGACTTTTTGCTCAGCATGGTCATTAGGACAAGTATTTTATGAGTTTTGACATTTTACAAACATTTTATGATTGTTTTGAAATATTTCTCAAATGTATTCAAAGAAATTTCAAAAATAATATCACCGCTCATTTGACGCATTTTGTCCTAGAATTTCAAAAGTATATTGCAAAGCAGCAACTTTCACACGCACATAAATACGCTTGTAACACAAAGGCTCGCTTATCAACGCGTTACACAGAGCGTTTTTGAGCGAGCGTAGCGAGCGTCACCACGGTACTCTTATGGCACTTTCTCTGTGTGTTTTTTTTTGTGGTCACAGCCCAGGTCAAACCGCTCAAGCAATCGATCTGAAATTTTGTACACATACTAACGTAATCTATGAGATCCCTGGGATCGTTTTTGAACGGGCTCCCGTGATTGGTTCAAATTTTAAAAAATTTATCTTTTGATTGGTTGCTTTGATCAATTTGAAATTTATCAAAAACATTGCAACCAACATTGTACCCAATCATAAAAAGTTTCAGCCAAATCCTCCTATTGGTTAAAATTAAAAACCATTTTTCATGTGATTTTTGACATTTAAACTAGAACAGATTGACCGATCAACTTAAAACGTCGCGTGGTCATTGGTACCAACATTTGAGGTATTTTTGCCAATTTTCAGTCTAATATGTCGTTATTTTCAAAAGTTTTGTCATTTAAAGGTCATTTTATTCCGTAATCTTGAAAAATGTATACTAAATTGTCATCCCTGCCTTCTTTAAGCTTCTGTTCCAAGGCAAGGCCTGTAGAGCAGCCAGCTATCCACAATGTAAAGTAAAATGAAAGCATTTTTGAGCTAGCGCATAAAATCGGATGCAGTACAAAGGACAAATCCTCTAATTGGTTTAAGTTTAAATAATATCTTCTGATTGGTCGACAATCAAAATGTTCACATTAAGTTCAAATTTTGCATGGTGATCAAGACCAACTTAATATTAAATTTTACATATTGTAAGCCCAATCAGTCAAGTATTAATTGTAATTTTACGAGTTTAGTATGGGATGTCACAAGAGATTTCTGGGGAAGGTATGTAGGTAAGACTTCACGACACAATGGATCTGTTATTCATCCAGAGTATTATGGAGATTGAAAAATTGCAGAGAAAATCGTCTTGTGCCGTGTCGTGTATCATGACTATGGGGATGTTGCATGTTCTGTGCTCGCTCATCAACGCGTTACACAGAGCGTTTTCCTAATGTATACATGCAGATAACATCCTAAATGTCACCGCCCCCTGAACTCCCTTGAGAGCGCGGTAGCATTGACATCGGCACACAAGAAAGCCGTGACTGCTTCAAAACATCCCCCCACCACTTCCCCTCAATTAGCAAACATCAGGTGACTTAATTAACTCAACTTTCATCTCAATGGCTGGTCTCATTACTTAGAGTACTGCTTTTCTCTCTCTTGCTCTGTTTTAGACGTGGATGTCTGCCTCTCTCTCTAACACATGTCCCTGTGCAGGGGTGGGGAAGATATTGTGGGACTGAGACACTGAAGCTGGACCCAGGAGAAGGGGAATGTACACACAAAACGCTCTTCTCTTGGGAATAGTAAGCCAAAAGTCAACATTAAGGATGTCCCTAACATTTTAAATAACCCTAACGTTGATACATTGATAACCCTAATATTTTAGGGTTAACCATTGGTACATTTGTAATTTTTTGCTTCGTAAATTAGTACTATTAAGGTGATACTAGCGCTCGGCCGTTTTAGAAAATTGAGAGAGTAAAATTGTGTCATAAGTGGGTGTAACTTTTACAGGATGTTCACATGATCAGTCTGATTGTATATTAGTGGCACTTTTTCATTTTTGCTTATTGCATCGTTAATTAGGCGCCGGTTATTCAACAAAACCGCGCAAAACTATGAAATATGCGATACGATTGGAGACCAAACCCGTTGACCAATTGATCTCAAATTTTAATCATGATTACGTAGATGAAAGACAAACTTAGGGTTATCACTTGGCACATTTTTGAAATTTATTTTTTACGGAGCCCAGGGAGACAAGAAAATAGTTAATTTTTTACCAAAAATCCACTAATTATAACTAATTAACGAAACAAAAAATTAAAAATGTACCAAAGGAAATAACCCTAAGTTTGTCTTTTATCTAATCACGATTAAAATTTCAAATAATTTGGTCTACCCATTTCGTCTCAAATCGTATCGCAAAAAGTGTCTACAAAAAGCAGCAAAATCGCTCGCGCTTGCAGCACCTTAAGTTGATTTTTGGTAAATTGTCTATTTTCTTTCTCAATGGTTGCCGTATGAAATATAATTTTTACTTGATCTTTCATCATAGTTTTTATTTATTTATTTATTTTCCAGTGTAATTATTATGATTATGATTATTATGACCTTGTATGTACCTTGGAGAGTGTAAAAATGTAAAACAATTGTAATTACTAGGAAAACGCTCTGTGTAACGCGTTGATGAGCGAGCACGGATACACGCAACACCTCGAACCGAAATTATGTCTATCGAATGTCATTAAAAGCCAACAATTCTTTAGTTTCATCACAGACTTGTATAAAAATCTCCAAAATCTCCACAAATATTGGTGCCAATCCTTGCTAAGTTTTAAGTTGATCGATTAAACCTTTATGATTGAACGGTTCCTTGTTAATTTTCAAAAATCACAGGATCTCGTTCAAAAAATATACCTGGGACCACCCATATGATATGATATGTAGTATGTGTACACAATATCAGATCAATCTGTTGAACGGTAATTATTAGTTTCATATCGTTTAAAACTTTCTGCTCTAACTACCTTGCCTTGAACTGAAGATTCGAAGTCACCGTGAATTTGACAGCCAACACGCAAAATGTCCCTAAAATGACAAAAACTTTTGAAAATAACGACAGATTAGAGTGAAAATTGGCAAAAATACCTTAAATGTTGGTACAAATGACCATGCGAAGTTTTTAGTTGGTCGGTCAATCGGTTCCAGTTTAAATTTCAAAAATCACAGGAAAAATGGTTTCAAATTTGAACCAATTGGAGGATTTGGCTGATTTTTTTTTTGATTGGGTACAATGTTGGTTGCAATGACTTTGCTAAATTTCAAATTGATCGAACCAACCAATCGAAATATAATTTTTATAAAATTTGAACCAATCACAGGATCTCGTTCAGAAAAGATCCCAGGGATCGCATAGATTACGTTAGTATGTGTACAAAATTTCAGATCGATTGGTTGTGCGGTTTGACCTGGGCAGTGAACACAAAAAAACAAAAAAACAAACAAACACACAGAGAAAGTGCCATAAGTGTACCGTGGTGACGCTCGCTACGCTCGCTCAACAAATAGCCACTGGCTAGATAATAAATAAAATACAAATACAAATATAAATGTTCCAAGTGATAACCCTAAGTTTGTCTTTTATCAAATCATTATTAAATTTGAGATCAATTGGTTAACGGGTTTGGTCTCTAATCATATTGGAAATGTCATAGTTTTGCGTAGTTTTGTTGAAAAACCGGCGCCTAATTAACAAGGCCCGAAGCAAAAATGAAAAAGTACATACGTACAATCAAACTGATCATGTGAACATTCTATCTAGTGGAGAGGTCGCTCCACCCAGCCAAGTCGTACCGTACACTCACACTCACTCAACATACCGTAAATGACTAATAAACTGAGGAGCAGACCAACCACTTTTACTGTAAGCAACAACATGGCATTTTCGGCCTACTGGATCTTAAAATTGGAAAATCTTACATTGTTGCGATATATCTTAATTTCGAGCTATGGCCCACCCCACTACATATACCAAATTAGGGAACAATATGTTATGCCGTTTGCGAGCTAGAGGGCCGAGAAAACAGTGAAATTACACCACTTTCTGATTCTGAAGATGATATCAGGAAACGTTGCTATCACCGCCACAGCCTAAACGGCTAAACCGATCGACCTGAAACTTTTACCACATATGCACTTTTGGCGTCTGATGATACCTTGCCTCTTGTGATTTTTTGTGCCGCCATTTTTAAACCGGAAGTGACGTCATAACTCAAAAACGTCTGGACCGATTAGAACGAAATTAGCGCCATTCGATTTAGATGGTCATCTATATGAAGTATCAATAAAAAAAATATTATTTTCTTATTTTCTAAACCGGAAGTGACGTCATAAATACGCAATATTTAACTTATTTCAACAAATTATACTTAAAATACGTACATAATTAACTTACATTGTAACATAGACAATACAATTTATATATTCAAGGTAGCAGTGTTCTCGGCCGCCATTCCTGAAACCGGAAGTGACGTCATATATCTAAAACGCCTGTACCGATTGCAACTGAACTAGCTCCTGCGTATTCATTCTGCTATTTATTTGAAAAATCAATTGTGAAAAATGAATAAATAAATTAATGGTACCGGAAATGGCGGCAGGAACCACTAAATGAAACCGGAAGTGACGTCATATATTACAAACGGCATGACCGATTTTACGGAAATATAGGGATTAGGAATTCAGATGGTCGTTCATGAAGGTATCAACTAGATAAAACTAGATTGTTTTCTTATTACCTATACCGGAATTCGGCCGCTATTTCAAAACCGGAAGTGACGTCATGTATCGAAAACGGCTGGATCGATTATAACGAAACTTAAGCTATTCTTCTTGGATAATCATTGTCATCTTATACCAAACGCAACTTTTCATAGTAACCAAATCGGTTGAGGCGTATTTTTTTAAAGAAATTAGTCCCTGCTCGGACATGTGCTACAAGCTGTATGTATAAACTAACAAAAGAAGTGATATCCCAGAAAAAACACTCCGTGTAAAAATACCAGCCAAGTCTCTTTAACTATAAAAAAAAATAGAAGAAATCTAAAAATTCAGCACTGAAAAGGAGTGATATCAAAAAAGGAGCCAAGTCAACGAATTTTCCAAATTTTAATCGTACCATTGAAATAAAAATATCAACCCCCGAGAAATACTTAAAAAAAGGACTTGGCGCATCGTTTTTTTAAAGACATTTTTCTATTCTTAAGCTTAAGCCACTCACATACTACGTAGTTCAGAAATGCCTAGAAAAATTGGGACAAAACTTTCAAATTAAATATTGAACATTCTGTAAAATATTTTAAATTTAAATATAAGTACGCAAAGAAACATAGCATTGTCTTACAAGCAATAAATACAGAACAGTTGTGTTTGTGATTGGTAGGTACCTATAGTTTTGTGGGTACATCAACATACCTACTACAGCATTATACTTTGAACCTTCTCGCCGTGTAATTAATTGCTATTAATTAACATTTTATACCAAAAAAATTCATAAATTACATAACGTATTACTTTAGATAAAAATCTAGTCAGTAATTATTTGAGCAGCATGGCTCAGTGCACTAGTCACTTATACAAATCTCATTGACGGCCTTCTTGTAATGAGCGCTTTCGCTATTTCCCTCAGTCACGATATTGAGAAGTATGATTGATTAATATGACCCTAGAAATAGTGGCAATAACGAATAGACTAGGCCGCTTCCGTTTATTCGTTATTCGTTTATCCGTTTATTTCCTCTGAATATTGACAAAATACCAAAACTGCCAGTAGGTAAGAGTACTAGTTATATTAAAACGTAGTATGATTCGTCGATAATGAATGTGATATACTCAGGAAAATATACTTGTAGAGTTCTTCCTATACTTTTAGGATAGAAAAGTGTCTTTAAAAAAACGATGCGCCAAGTCCTTTTTTTAAGTATTTCTCGGGGGTTGATATTTTTATTTCAATAGTACGATTAAAATTTGGAAAATTCGTTGACTTGGCTCCTTTTTTGATATCACTCCTTTTCAGTGCTGAATTTTTAGATTTCTTCTATTTTTTTTTATAGTTAAAGAGACTTGGCTGGTATTTTTACACGGAGTGTTTTTTCTGGGATAAAAGTTACACCCACCTATGAAACAATTCTTCTATCTCAATTTGTTAAAACGGTCGAGCGCTTGCACCACCTTAAAGTCAGATTAACCCAAAATGTAGAGCTTTTAGATTTTTTTCTTCAAACTAACATAATTTTAAAAGTCAATTAGTAACGAATATTTCTAGCTCACTACTTAAAATCTGGACCGGAGAGAAAGAAGGGCTGAAGTCCATGTCGATGATTCTTGATGTGAGCTCAAAAACCAGTAATTATCGGCCTTCAACCAGTCATTATGTGTAATGGTGACATGAGTCATTGTGTAATGGTGACATGAGTCATTGTGTAATGGTGACATGAGTCATTGTGTAATGGTGACATGAGTCATTGTGTAATGGTGACATGAGTCATTGTGTAAGAGAATTCTTCAATATAACTGAATTTGTTGACATCAGTCAAATTGTAAAAATCATTTCAAACGTGTGCACCGCAAATTTACGAAAATGAATTTCCACCCTTCTGCCTATGGTATGACTTCAAATCATGTACGAAATTCATAGAAAATAAATATATTTTCCACCTTGAGGGCATACCAGAGGTCATTCAAATTACACTTAGATATCTCCGAATCCCAACTTACGCAGAGATTTCTCAGCTCTGGTTTAACACTTTGTTGCGAACTTCATGCAGTACCCAAGTACAATGAGCAAGCAGAAGAGACTCTGCGACTTATCTCGTGGCAAAGACAACGTAACTCAACATAAACAATTAGATGATTTTAGCAGCGGCTTTGTTGACTTCATACAGTCACGAGAGTATATTTACAGTTCTCTACTAACAGGCCACAACCGCCTCCTTCACAACATCATTACCTATTCTTCATTTTAATCATTCATCCGTCACCATAGGGCAGTTAAAAAACAGTGGGACGTTAAGATTCTCTACATCCGATAAAAAAAAGTTATCTCTAAGAACACTCCTTACATCGTTCATGTTGAGTTATCCAAGACTAATTATGAAGGACATTCACTGCATACTGGAGATTTTCAATATTTTCAGTCAATAGAAGTTGATTTTGAAGGGATTTATTAATAATAAAAAATCTCGTGTATAAATACGCATGTGAAAACTGTAAAAAAAACAGTTCTTTTCTGCGTAGATTAATTCCAACAGAAGATTAATTCCTTATCTAGATGTGGGATAATTCTTCGCTAAACTAAAACCTTCCAAGTGAAAATGTTCGCATTTTGTTGTCACTACGCCTGAATGCTTAGTCACTTATAAAATGTCAAAATACATGCAGATACTTACAGTTTGAGTGAATAAATCCCCGACTGGCCGCACACAATCACAACAACAGACCACAATTAACCCTCTCGGCTGACCTTTACACTCCCATATTGTTATTCCATGTAGATCAGCTGGGAGAAAGTTCCAAGCGCAAAACAAAAACAACAAACTAGTTGCAAGTCCACCCTTGGCGTGGCGTGTGGTGGGGGGAGGGGAGGGGATTAATCTAATTATTCAGTGAGTTCCGTGAAATCGTCAGAGGCTGAGATAAAGCAGTCCGACGCTCATTCTGGTCCTCCCAGCGACGCCCACTGACGCCGGCGTCGTTGTCTTGACAACAGCGTCCTTGCTCGACAACAGGTAGCGTCTTTACCTCGACAATTTGAAAGTTACTAAACGTCAGGACCCTTTTTTCGTGATCGTTCGAGTGCTCGTATAATCGAGTGTGACGTCAAAGTGACGTCATTCCGCACGAAATAGCATTTAATTTGCCACGTCAGTTTATTATTTTGTTTTGTTTGACGTCGGGCGGCCGTGAATCTGTATGAAATTTGTCTCGACCGATCTCGAAAATAGGTCCCCTGTAGGTTTAAATCAAAACTATTTAATTAATTAAATCAATGAAATATATTTCATTGAAGAATTCTGAAGACGCGTGTATATGATTCATAGACAATTACTAGGAAAACGCTCAGTGTAACGCGTTGATGAGCGAGCACAGAACATGCAACATCCTCAGTCATGATACACGACACGGCACAAGATGATTTTCTGTGCAACTTTCCAATCTCTATGTAAACACTCTGGATGAAACGCAGATCAATTGTGTCGTGACTTTAGCTACATACTATTTCCATAAATCTTTTTTGACAACCCATACCCAACTCTTAAAATGACAATAAATACTTGGCCGATTGGGTCGAAAATTTATAAAATATGAAATAATGTTGGTCTTGATCACCATGCCAAATTTGAGCTTAATTGGAGCATTTTGATTTACGACCAATCAGAAAATAGATTTGGCTGAAAATTTGTACGATTTGAGACATGTAGGTCGCAATGACTTAGCGAAATTTCAAACTGATCGGAAGTACCAATCGGAAGATACGTTTTTTTAAATTTGAACCAATCACGGATTTAAGCAAAAATTATAGTCTGCAAATTCCATAGTTAGTCCATACATGTATGCAAAATTTCAGCTCGATCGAAGAAACGGTGCGATCTGTATAGCGGTATGGATAAAATAAGTCCGTGCCTAAAGAGCCAAAAGGAGTCGCTCGCTCAATTACATTAATGGTAAAATATATTAATAAAATCTATTCTCTTACTCTTATAACAAGTGTTTAAGTGAGAGTACAGCACTGCACAAGAACGATTGTAACATTTCTTATTTGAATTAGCGAGTTGTTCAACTGACAGGTTTAAAAAGACAAATCTATTGTGAAAAGCACTAACAAGAGTTACCGTGGAATAAAACTTTAGAGAAAATCCCATAGAAACAAGTAAAAACTTATATAATCTTATAGAAGCTACTTATTTACAAAAACCCATCTCACTTACGTTGTATAAAACATACTTTATTAAAATCCCGTCTCATGTTGTGAAAATAGTAATTACGATTAATGGACATAAAAAAGACGTCAAGGTTTTTGTGCTGACTTTTGGATCATGCAATATATTAAAATTAATGTTCTCTGGAGATAATTTTGTTTATGACTTGAACATGCGAAGTTTCGTTTACTTCTGAGTTGATGTGGATCTAGCCCTGACCTCACATTGTGGTGTACATTGTGTGTGATGTCATTTCATCTGTCATGCCATATTCCATCTGTCATGCCATGGCATGTGATAGCTCATCTCATTTACCTAATTCACTGGATTTTATACACGTAATTATATCTTGATGATGATTTAATTACAAAAATAATTTGTTTGAAAGTTCTGACCTTAGTTGCATGCATAAAGTTCCTAAAAACCTTTTAAATTGGTTTTAATTAATCTGCTTGAAAATTAAGTCTCTAATTCAATTTATTTTATTAGCACCATTAATTCTATCATTGAAATTTGGTAAAATTCATTTGTAATCACAGTTTAAATCAATTTTTTTTTGATATTTGGTATTCTGTGCATTTTTTCAATTTGCAAATGTTGTTGGAAATGTGTTTCTCAACCTTTTCCATTGCGCATGATTCATTGGATTTTTGCCTTACTTCGACTATTTAAAGTTAATAAAAACTCTATGATTTCCACGGAGATGTAAAATACCTACAATATGGAACAGGACCAGCTTTCTCTCGTGATGCAGATAATACAATCTATTTTTAAGAAAAGAAAGATTGAATATTTCATCGCACTTTAGTTGAGTTAACAATTCCCTGGACTCCATAAATAAATCATCTCACACCTATAAGGATCTATAAATAATTGATATTAGTAACTACTTTTCAAGTTGGCTCAGGCATTAACGCACCAGTCTTGAACTACAGAGGTATGAAGCATAATCCCGCGATACTGTCCTCTCTGACTGAGGGTTTCTTGTGTTTTCCTCAGTCCATAGTCAAATGCGTGGAAGGTTCCTTACAGATAGGTTACAACCGCCTCCTTCCCACCATCCATCATTGCCAATTCTTCATCATTTCCTAATCATCATCATCCATCATCATCATCATCATCATCATCATCATCATCATCCGGCGCCATTGGTCCAGTTGCAGAATCTTTAAAATCCTTCGATGATTCTTAAGGTGAGCTCAAAAAACAGTAATTCTGTCTTTATCCAATATATTTGTAATGGTGACATGAGTCATTGTGTAAGAGAATACTTCAATATAACTGTATTTGTTGACATCAGTCAAATGGCAATTGATAGAGCTCGATTACATAATTCTAAAAGTGTGCAACCCAAAATCTAGAAAATGGATTTCCGGCCTTCTACCTCTGGACCCTTATTTAATATCCACAAATCACTAGTAGGGTCATTTGAAGTTCGGTTATGATATCAATTAATAACATTGCGGGACTGGCCATGGATTAGGAGAACAATGCTATTTCTCTACTAAAGTCAAAGCCTATTAGAAGGTATTAAAGGTCCCTGAGGTCTATTCAAGAATGTATTCCCAATTCCATTCTGATAGAATCCGGTCACGCCATAAGGATTAACATTGCATGGAATCGAATCCCAGTGGAATTCGGAATTTATAAGTTCTAGAGGGTCCCTGGATACAGAATTAAAAACAAAATCAGAATGAACGTTTTATTGTTTTCCACCTGGTTTTTGGTCACCCAAAGCGTCCATATTCACGTTTAACAAGTCATAAAGAACGACGCCGACGCCTGGTTTCCAGCGTCACGACGTCTGTCATCGAGAGTTCACAATCTCTCCGAACAGCCGAGCAAAGCTGCTGTAATTTCCACTCGAAAAGACAAATGTACGGCTTTGTTTTGGACATGTTCGCCATTGCTAGTTTTATTATTATGATATGGGCGTCCCACTTGAATTAATGCACGAAGGAGCACAAAAACGTTATCTCAATGCAGAGGTTTTTGGTTGGTTTCACATAGTGTTGGTCTCTTGAGGGGTTTCATCATTTTAATACTGAATAAAGCTTCAAGCTTAGATTATGATGATTTTAGACTGAATGCATTTCCTAGTATATTATGGTTTAGTGCATTCTCGAGATTATGAATATGGAACGATCCATGAACCTTGTTATGAAGTAGAAAACAAGTAAATAAAGAAAAATGGAACAATTTCATACAAAATTGGAATCCATTACATGACAAACGAACTATACTCAACTGTTTTTACCCTAGAGCTTTTATTCAGGGCTGGATTTACAAAAGGTTTTAATTCCTTATTCCGGTATAAATTTATGCCGGTATAGAATTATAACTTCCAATAACTCAATTTTCATGACAATATCATGTTAAAACTTCATATAATATCATTGCAAATGGGGATTTGTAGAACTTAATTGAAGGGTAGGTACAGGGAAATAACGCTAAAAGTCCATTTTTTGAAAAAAAATTGTTTATGAGCTTTCAGAATATACCCTCGGTTTTTTAGAAAAACGTGCCACAAATCTTGAAAAACGCAATTGAAATATCGATTTGTATGGAAGATAGATACAAGTTTCAATATAAAACCTCGTTTATCACAGCTTCATCCGAATGTGACTTATATCATTCTTTCCCTGTACCCTTCTATTCATAAAGATATACCTGTAAAAGTTGGTAATTGCTAATATTCATTTTAGTTTTTCGGTCATAAAGTTATACTTCTTTGCGAATCCAGCCCCAACTCATATCAACAATTATGAGTTTGTGTGGACCTGCTAGGAAATGATGCTATGGTGAAAGCTTCGTATTCAAGAGGTAGCCTTCCCTACCATTGTTATGTAATGAAAACTTTTCCTAACGTTGACAATTAGATTTCAATCTAACTGTCAGACTTTTTAATTTCGTAAAAATTATATTTGAATGTCGGAGCAAATTAATATGAAAAGCTAATAACGCGCTTTGTCGACGATATACTTGTGACTGAGGGCTGAAGTTCGTGCAGTAGTGTTGGAAAGGAGGAGGGGGTGGGGGAGGGGAGGAGGGGAGGAGGAGAAACGTAATGATTTATCTCTGCAACAAAATTAAGAAAATATACTATTTTATGCGATTTATGATCCGAGCAATTTTTTTTTATTTTCTTATTATTTTTCTTAATTATCTACATAGATCTTTTGTTGTGCTTTTCTTAAAGTTACATGATGTTAAAGTTAAATGAGGGTCTGTGGGCAGGGACCCTAACATATGATTATTAGGAAAACGCTCGGTGTAACGCGTTGATAAGCGAGCACTGGTATCTGCTGAGCATCTAAGCATGATCTAACCGAAATTCTGTAAATAATCCCTAAAATAATCACTTACAGGATCACAGAAGAGTTCAGATTTTCTTCAGAAACTGGAAAGATTGCCACAAAAGTATACATTCAATACATTCAATGTCAAAGACGAAATATCAATATTGAATACAATGTCACTGTCTCCAGTAATTACTACAGAAATTTGTATTGATCATGGTCATATACGTATTTTATAACATTCGTAAAACATTTCGTTGCTATGGTGATGATACCTAAACAAAATGCATCCAATGAAACCAATTGACCGATCCTGCTGAAAATCATTATAACCACAACCAGAATTGTAATATAAGTTGTGTGAAAAACATGGTCTGATCCGTTACTTCGTTTGGCAAAACAAACAGAGATTCGAGTCATAAGTTTCAAGTGGAGACGTTCGTTCCGCTCGCTTGATTAACATTTTGGTGCGTTTTGGACATGATCTCTATAGCTAGGCTTTTTGAACAAAAGCGCTTTGCTTTCTTCCGTTTAAGGCCGTATTCTTCTATTTTTATAGGTAGAATTACCCTATGACAAATCAGAAGTAGGCCAACATAGTCACTATCAGAGAAGGTATTTTGGAAAATGGGCAAACAATACAAACTGTCTTTTTAATATATTTTCCATATGTTTTAGACCCTGAAGGAATTCCAGGGGTCAAGTGCGCTTCCCCCCCCTCCCCCACCCCATGTTTGAACGCCCACGTACCTGTACTCATCTTCCACCCACAAGATTTGAAACCAGAGAGAAAAATATCAAATAAATGAATGTCAAAACTTTCTCTCGACACTATTTTCCACGAGATTATCAAACCATTTTCACAACCATCCTTTCTAACCCAATTTCCCGGAGTGATCCCCCCTGGCCCCCGCCCCCAGGACGCCATGTTGCGTGCTCATCACGCCGTCATCCCCACCCCCCGCCAGCGAACACGTGTGCGTCCTTTAGCAGTACCTAATGCATCCGCCGCTAGCGCAGCTGAGCACAATGCCTAATTGACTAAGCACAGAGCACAGAGCAAGCGTAGATATGAACAAGATGTCAATGGAGGTCACCGACTGTCGAAATGAAATTAGGTTTCTCTGGAAGCCCGGAAGCGGGACTGGGGGGGGGGGGTTGTTACGTACGAGTTGTTGAATATTTTAAGATAATTTGACGAAAACAATTGTTTCTAGAATTTAACTTTATAATCAACAACTTTATTGGGGTGATGTTCAATGAAGTTTTTCTAAAATTTTGACCTGTTTGGATAAAACAAATTGCCCTTATAACTATTCCAAGTTTGGAAATTGCTATAATTTTTATTTTTCAATCATCATAGGATTTTCTTTTCAAGAATAATAATAGTGATACTTTATTTATAAGAATAAGTACATAATTATGATAATTAAGTTTAATAATAATATATTTTTTATGGAATTTTTATAATACATGTACTATTTTTTAGATGTGAGAATTGCCTCTAGGTCAAATCTCGCCATTGATTTGTAAAGACGACAAATAAATAAAAACAACGGTGCACAAAAGTCGCTAACAAACCTTCGGGTGGAAAAACAAGACAAGGGACCCCAAAAATACCAGAAGTGCTGATTGGAGTAATCAATTTTGAACACTACAAGAACTTAGACATTTCCCCAACTGAAAAAGTAATATCGGCATTGACGTCATGGGGCTCAGCATTGCCATGGCAACAAAGTATTCACCATGGAAACACATTGTTGTGGACTTAGAAATGGCATCACCGAGCTCACATACGTCACACATAGATTTTCCCGCCAAAATGTCACGTGAAATTTTAATTTGATATTTTATTAGAAGTGTTCGTCATTATTATTTGTGTTGCGATTATTTACAAATTTGGAATACATTTATTTAATGAGACTTCTCTAATGTGCAGAATCTTGCGTCGGATGTTCAGAAGGCAGCTAAAAGTGGCTTTCACCGTTGAAACTTTGCTCTTAGGCTCATCGAATTAGCACCGTGTTATGAAAGAAAATCATAAAAATGGTGAGTGCAGGAGGCCTCAACTTTTACAGCAGTCACTTTTGAAAGTGAGCGCTAATTTAATTGTTATAATTAGAAGGGATTTATTACTATGACGGAAGAAAGACGAAAGGGCTAAAAACTTCGTCATTGAGTTAGGTAACAACATTACGTTACTTCAAAATAAATTCCGTTGAATTTGATACAATTCTGATAATTATTAATAGATTTGTTTATTTTATTACGAAAAATCACGAAGGCCGTGAATGGATACAGCTGCAGGAAGAATTGCTGGTGAATTAATTTGATTTTGTGCCGATACCTGGTATATTTTTCGCTGAAATTTTGATTGTAGTGCTACGGAGAAAGAAGAGGAACATTTTAAGGTATAAAACTTTGCCTATTAAATGTGTTTGAGAGGATCCTGAACACAATTAGTAATTTTCTATTTAGGCCTACCAAGGTTCTTGTGATAAACAAAATTGAATTTCACCAGACACGGAGTATTGGGTTTTGATTTTCGTGACTTGTCAAGGTCCTTATATGGAAACATGAGTCAGAGGAAGTTAAGGACAAGAGACAAGACAAATGGAAAGGACCTGGTGATAGAGGTTGTATCAACAGATGAGTTGAAAGCTAGTTGGAAAAAATATGAGGAAGATTGGAAAATAGAGAGCGTTCGAAGAACAAAATGGGAGGAGAGTATTAATTCACAAATAACAATGATTTTGTGTGAATTGAAAAGAGGAACGAAGGGAGGAATGGATGAATTAGCTTCAGGAACTAGTCATGGACTTGAACAAGATGTGATGAGGCAATCAAGTGTTCTGGACGAGGTATACAGGGACATGAAAAATCTAATGGAGTCAAAAGTGTCTGAAGTTGCCAATATTCATTTGATGTTGCGAGATCAGTACTCTGATATTCCGTATCAGTTATTGACATTACAGAGTCAGATAATGAATTATGAGAATACAGTGTTAGAGTATGAAAGAGAGTCGGTGGTTGTTAGCCACCGAATTGATAGTTTGTCAGAAGTATTATCTGATCTGTTTTTACGAATCTCTCCAAAGCCAATGATTGATCAAGTCCAAACTGCATACAATGACGTGCAAGTAGAAATAATATCTACTGGTGCAGATAGTCCTCAAGAGGCTAGCGGAGACAAATTAAATGTACCCCAGGAAAAACATTCCTATACAATGTTGATAGGGGATGTGGGAGGGAGAGAAGCAAGTGAGTTTACAAGAGGAAAGTACAACAGAGCAAGACCTGATTCCGGAATAAGAATAGCAGAGCTAACTTGGAGAATTGAGAACAACTTCTATGATGATTGTATGCAAGATGTTGAAACAGTTGTCATTAAGGTTGGTAATAGGGAAGTTAGTGGCGGGATAAATAAGGATTCATTGACTCAACAACTTGTAGAGTTAGTAGTGGCCACAAAGAAAAAGTTTGGCTCGAAACTGAGAGTGGTTATCATTGGATTGCAAACGATTGAGGGCAGGTTAATGAATGACGAGGTACGATGCAAGATTGAAGAGAATGATGGACACTTTATGGATATTGGATATATCCCAGGATATAAACGGGATAGAGCTGCATGGCAGAAGAAGAACGGAATGCGATTGAGGTTTGCAATGAAAGAAGGAAAGAGAGTAAGTCTGGGTGATTGTGAAGGAGTGCGCTATTCAGTACATAATAATAACACAGAGCAGGTTTTTCGGAGTCGGGTGGTCCGGAGAAGAACGCTGTGAGGGAAGGAGTTGGTTTGTCATGTAATATGTTGGAAAATGGGCCATTGGATGGTAGAAAGAATGAAGTGAAATGGAAATTACGAAGACAAAGAAGAAGTTGGAATGTGAAAAAAGGACCAATAATGAAAGTGGGAACACTAAATATAGTAACACTTACTGATAAACTTGAAGAAATAGTAGATATGATGGTAGAACGAAAATTGGATCTGTTAGGGCTGAGTGAGACAAAGTGGAAGGGAAAAGGGGAAAAGAAGTTAAGAGGCGACTATAAGTTGATATGGTCTGGTGGAGAAGAGGGGAAGAATGGTGTTGGTTTTGTTGTGAGTCCTCGATATGTTGACAACATCTTGGAGATAGAGGCTCACAGTGACAGATGAATTAGACTCAGATTCGTAATGGGAAGAAGAATGATGGAATGTGTTCAGGTGAATGCTCCTCAATCAGGTAGACCCAGGGAAGAGAAGGACTTCTTCTGGGAAGAGCTGGAAGAGGTCATTCATTCAATAGATGTGTGGGTGATGGGTGACTTTAATGCCATGTTGGGTGCAGATAGGAATGGTTTTGAGCAGATTGTTGGGCCACATGGATGGGGGAGAAGGAACGTTGAAGGGTCAAAGATGCTAGAATGGTGTGCTAGATCATCTGTGCGAATAGCAAATACATGGTTTGAGAAACGGAAAGCACAAAAGATAACAAGGTATGGTTACGGCGATAAAGATCACAGATGGGAATCGGTAATTGATTACGTGTGTGTCGGCGGAGAAATGGTGAAGCTCCTGGAAGATGTGGAAGTTCTACCATCAGTTGCGTTAGATAGCGATCATCGATTGCTAGTCGCGAAAATAAGAGTAGAAGGTCATACGAAGACTATAGAGACTAGAGCAACCAGGATAAAGACTTGGAAACTACAGCAGGCATCTACACGTGAAGAGTTTATAAGAAGGATATCAGAAAGAGTACCAGATGGACCAATTGGTGGAGTGGAAGAAGAATGGTGTTCATTCAAAATGGGGCTAGTAGAGATAGCTGAAGAGCTTTGTGGTAGAGCTACGAGAAAGAAGAAAAAGAAAGAGACTCCGTGGTGGAATGCAAGGGTGAAAGAGGCTGTGAGAAGGAAAAAACTTGCATGGAAAAAGAATGAAAATACTCGTTCTGAAGAAAGCCTCATGGAATATCGAGAGTGCAAAAGATTGGTAAAGGCTATAGTAGAAGAGGAGAAGAAATTATCAATGGAGGAATTTGCTGATAAGCTTGAAATGGATTTTGATGGAAATAAAAGATTGTTGTACAATCTAATAAAGTCAAAACGTCAGACAGGCGAAATTCAGACATTGATGAAAAATCAGAATGGTGACATAACAAATAACTCATTGGAAATAAAAGTACTCTGGAAGAATTATTTTGAAGGGTTGTTGCAAGGGGGGACAGGTAAAGAGGATATAAGTGAGAGGTGCCGGGAGGTGGAAATGAGAGTGACAGAGGAAGATGAAGAAGAGGAAGAAGGACCAGGACATGTGGAAGTGGAAGTTATGTTGAAGAAGATGAAGAACGGAAAGGCTCCAGGAATAGATGAAGTGAATGTTGAGATGATGAAAGCAGCCGGGAAGAAGGGCATAGAGTGGCTGTGTCGAGTGATTACAGCAGCTTGGTCACAGTATAAAGTCCCTGTAGACTGGGGTAAAGGTTTAATAATCCCAATATTTAAGAAAGGGGATAAGAAACTATGCTGCAATTACCGCGGTATAACTCTAATGTGTCACACAGCCAAACTTTATGAGAAAATTATCGAGAGAAGATTGGCAGAAAAGATAGAGAAGGAGTTAAGGGAGGAACAGTATGGGTTCAGAAGAGGTCGGTCAACAACGGATTTGATATTTGCTATGAGGCAGATAATGGAGAGTAGATGGGAGAAGGATGAACCTATGAGAATGGCTTTCCTTGATTTGGTTAAGGCATACGATAGAATGCCAAGAGCAGAGGTGTGGAGAGGATTGGAAAATAAGGGTGTAGATTTGGGGTTGGTAAAGAGAATAAAGAGTATGTATGAAATGAATACTAGCTGTGTGGAAACAGGAGTTGGAAGATCGGAATGGTTTGTTGTGAAAGAAGGGCTGAAACAGGGAAGTGTATTGTCACCTATGTTGTTTAACGTGGTTATAGACGAGTTGTTACGGAAGGTAGAACCTGATGAGAAAGGGGATACAAGAACATTCATATATGCAGATGATGTTATGGTTTGGGGTGAAACAGAAGAAGAGTTGCAGGAAAAGGTCACCAGATGGGACATGGCTACTGAAAGGTATGGATTGGAGATTAGCAGAGAGAAGAGTGAAACTATGGTAATGGAGAGAAGACAGAAGACTAAGTGCTGTATAAAATTGAAAGGAGATGTGCTTGAAGAGAGAGATGAGTTTAAGTACTTAGGAAGTGTACTGACAAGGGATGGAAAGGTGGATAAGGAGATTGAGAGGAGGGTGTGTATGGCTGAAGGGTTTTATCAGAGTGTGAGGAAACTGTTGTGGAACGAAGACATGCCACGTAGGTGTAAGGTACTACTGTACAAGATGTACTTTGTACCGATCTTAACGTATGCAGCAGTAACCTGGCCAATGGGAGGGAAGGAAGAAGTGAAATTACAAGGGGCAGAGATGAAGTTTTTAAGAAGTTTAGCAGGATTGACAAAACTTGACAAGGTAAGAAGTACAAAGATAATGAAAGATCTGGGAGTGGAGGCTCTAGGTTTCAAATTGGGAAAAGAGAGGTTGAGGTGGTATAGACGATGGAAAGGAATGGCACCGGAAAGAATTCCAAGGAGGGAGGCAGAGCGAGCAGCAATTGATGGGAAAAGAAAGAGAGGAAGACCAAGAACAAAGTGGATGAATGGAGTGGTGGCGGCTGTGGAAGAGAGAGGGGAGTCGTGGATGAAGATCAGAGATGAAAAGTGGTGGGAAGACGTGGACATATGGAGAAGACTTGTAGAAAAAGTTGAGGAGGAAGGAGGAGAAGAAGTTGAAGATGGAGAAGAAGATGATGAAGATGAAGAGAATACAGAAGAAACGTCAGGCCCGGCCAGCCGGTTTCATTAATTAGGCCCTTGTATTTTACCTCCTTAACCCACTGTAATTTGGAAAAAAAAGGATTAAAGATTATTATTATTATTTAACCTTTATTATGGCATCTAAATCTTCTTTCACTAGCTTCAACTCTCTCACTCAAGTCTCAGTCCAGAGCAAGTGAATGGAGGATTGTATTATCGAGATCGAACTTTTTTATATCACTCACTTAAATCTTAGTATTATTTACAAAATAAATTGGATGATCGTAATCAAACTTGAGAGTATTAAATATTTTCTTACAGATTCGTAATGAAATTAAAACTGGCGTAGGGCAGGGTTTTAGTGTAGGTCCAGTTTTTCCATACTCTGCTAAATTTTACACAGTTTATAAGGACTATTGTCTAGCAAAAACAAATGCCATTCGATCTTAAACTTATATGTAACTACTTTGAAAAACCAATTAAGGGCCGGTCTTTCAATGCCTTGCTAACTTTTAAACAGTCAATTAGGACTATATTGCCATGACAACAACGAATGGCAATCCTCGAATGACCGATTAAAACTTAACTACTGGTTAAGCAGACTATTGAAAGACCGGCCCTTAATTTATATAAATGAGATGTCATACTATGTGTTCAATCATCAATAATAATCATAATAATCTTCTCATCGTCCGTTTGAAATCGTGAAATTCACAAATGGTGATGAAAGTATAAGATCATGAACATCGAGAACGAATTTCTAATCTTCATCAAGTTTACGTTGTAGTAAACTTCGTCTCGTTCCAATATTATTGATCATCACATTTCCTCGATCATTGTTGTTATGAATGAGCGACACAAACCGCCCTCGGTGCTCCTCTCCTTGCTCATGTGGAATGAACTATAGGAGCAGAGCAGGCGTACCAAACCTAACGAGCTTGGCGCGCTGCCAACAGTGCAGGGACAAGAAATAGTGAAGAAAAACTGCTGCTAGTTGGGGTAAACTTGGGACGCTCACGGCTTCTCGGATGAGTTCATACAAGCAGAGAGTTGACACAGTAATCCAGAGCAAGTAGGAGTAGGAAACAAATTAACAAATACGACGAACTTGCGTTATCTTAATTCGACTTTAAACGAAACTATGCGCACGATAGAGAGAAAAATAGAGAGTGTACTTGGTACTAGGAAAACGCTCGGTGTAACGCGTTGATGAGCGAGCACCGACACGCACGACATCGCCAATCATAGCACGATCAATTCAATCAAAGATAACTAACTATACATTATTTATTACCAATTTTCCCTGCAACTTTTCATAAACACTCTGGATCAATTAAATAACAGATTATTGTACTGATATTTTTCCATCAATCTCTTTGGACAGATATTCAAACACTTAAAACAGCAATAAGTCTGTAAATTCTTGACCGATTGGGCTGGAAATGTGTAAAATATGATGTTATCTAGTCAAAACGTCGTTTTCATAACTGTGAAACACAATCCATATCGTAAAATAAATTATTTTAGATAAGGTATACCTATACCTATGTATATGAAATACCTACATTACATTTTGACTACATTATGTATTGCAATATGATCAACTAAGAAAAGAATCTGTCTTACTTGATATTGAGAATAGCCATCTATAAACTTTGCTTTGCTACATAGAGCAACCCAGAATGCAGTGGAATTTCTGTTTTGAAATGTCATTTCTGACAGTTATTAAAACTGTCAATAAGTGCATCTATGTTCTTGACTGGTAGGGCTGAAAATTTGTAAAATAAGAGACAATGTTGGTCTGAACGACCATGCAAAATATGAGTTTGATTGATCAGATTAATCGAAGACCATTTGATAGGTCAAATGGTGGTGTGGCTATAGGCCGTTTTAAATTAAGTATACAAATGAAAAATATTGGTGCCAATCCTTGCTAAGTTTTAAGTTGCCAATCCTTGCTAAGTTTTAAGTTGATCGATTAAACCTTTATGATTGAACGGTTCCTTGTTAATTTTCAAAAATCACAGGATCTCGTTCAAAAAATATACCTAGGACCACTAATATGATATGATATTAGTGTGTACACAATATCAGATCAATCTGTTGAACGGTCAATATTAGTTTCATATCGTTTAAAACTTTCTGCTCTAACAACCTTGCCTTGAACTGTAGATTCGAAGTCGCCGTGAATTTGACAGCCAACACGCAAAAAGTCCCTAAAATGACAAAAACTTTTGAAAATAACGACATATTAGAGTGAAAATTGGAAAAAATACCTTAAATGTTGGTACCAATGACCATGCGAAGTTTTTAGTTGGTCGGTCAATCGGTTCCAGTTTAAATTTCAAAAATCACAGGAAAAATGGTTTCAAATTTGAACCAATTGGAGGATTTGGCTGATTTTTTTTTTGATTGGGTACAATGTTGGTTGCAATGACTTTGCTAAATTTCAAATTGATCGAACCAACCAATCGAAAGATAATTTTTATAAAATTTGAACCAATCACAGGATATCGTTCAGAAAAGATCCCAGGGATCGCATAGAATACGTTAGTATGTGTACAAAATTTCAGATCGATTGGTTGTGCGGTTTGACCTGGGCTGTGCAGGCAAAAAAAAAAAAAAAAAAAAAAACACACAGAGAAAGTGCCATAAGAGTACCGTGGTGACGCTCGCTACGCTCGCTCAATAAATTCTGCACCTCGAAAGTAGAAGGTCCGAAGTCAATTTTCTCGATTTTGCCTTTGAACGAGATCTTTAAAAATTAAACATGGAACTGTTTGACCAATAAACTTCAAATATTGAATGGTCATTGGAACCAACATTTTAGTTGGTTTTTGAAACTTTTCAGACAGAACTGTCGGAGAACTTCAAGGGTATAATTGACATTTTACGGACTTTTTTTACTTTATTCAAAGAAATTTTAAGTAAATTATCATCTTTTGACTTATTTGGTTAGATTGATTCCTTGCTAATTCCAAGGTATATTACAGAGCAACAGCTTTTTACACGAATATTATTTCGCGTGCAATACAAAGACTCGCTTATCAACGCGTTCCACATGGTCTTTTTTTACTAAAGGGTAATTCCATACCAAAACGACCAAAAAAAGGGAAAAACTTATACGTCACCATGCATCTTTAACGTTGGTCAAATTTGGTAGAATTCCTTATAAAACTATAAAAACGACGAATTTTTTTAGTTTCGCCCTATCTCTAACGGTGTTGGAGGGACACACCCCTAAATAAACCAACCTGTATTGTATTGTATACCTACAATACAAGTTCATATCCGAATAGGAAACAAAATTATCACAAAAGTTCCTGAAAATGAAATAATTTCTCAATTTCCACCAAAGTGCTTCTACCCAACTTCCAATGACTCGGGAAACATACAATCTCCCGTGACCCCCCCCCCCCCCCCCCCCTTCCATAACATCTCATCCCAAAAGATGAAGAGACAGACGATTTCTCGCTGCTTTCTTCCACTAACTTCCAGACATCGGTAATTAGATTAAGTATACATCAGAAGATGCGCACGCACTTTCAACAAGAACGCAAGAATAAAGCGACTTCGTACAAAGCGCCTTTTACATTACATTTTAGAGCCAATTTTCGTTCAGAAATGTTATTATGTTGGATGAAAAAGTGTCTCCTAAGAAGATGATACTACAGACTCCATGCAAATTATGTTTCTTTTTGCTTCTCTATGAAAATGTGTATGTCGAGAGTCATTAAAGTGCAGCGAGTTTGAAGCTTGTTGCTGAACATCATGAACGTGGTTTATTATGATTTCGTAGAAGGATTAGAAGGACGGAAGTCCATGTCAATGATTTTTTTAGGTGTGTTCAAAAACCAGTATTTCTTTCTTCATCGAATTGCATTTGTTATGGTGACATGAGTCATTGCGCAAGAGAATACTTCAATATAACTGTATTTGGTGGCATCAGTCAAATGACAATTATTATAGCTTGATTACATGATTCCAAAAGTGTGCAACTAAAAATCTAGAAAATTGACTTCCGACCTTCTACCTCTGAGGTTATAATCTAGTTATAATCTCCAGCCTTGATTTGTGGCTGAGAAGATGTCCTACCAATAGGCCACGCCCGCCACCTCCCCACCGTCCTTACCTATCTATTATTCATCATCAATTCTATCATCTTCATAAATCGCTATTTTAACAAGTTGCATTACAGTGCACCGATGAACACTAATTATTATAAATAAACAAAGGACTCATATCGACCTGGGTCTTTATTCCTGTAATATTTGAGAAGTGATTATAAAAAAGGCTTTAAGAAAACTGAGACTTACCATAATAAGAATCAAGTCTAGGCTTATTATTTGGTCGCAAATTATTTTCTCAGCATTTTCTTACAGTACAAAACACAAAGCACTCAATGACATTTTTGAAATTATTAAGTTAATCGTATCGTTGGATTAAAACTTTGTTTAAGTTGTGACTTTACCCGGTGGTAAAGCAGAGGTTGAAACATTTTGATGATTAATTTAAACAGACATGTCGTTTGGGTCAATAAAGGTTTGGATTTAGAACGGAATCATGACCGTGACTGTACACTTCTCAACACAAAGTAGATACAACGACACGAATCCATAATCTTCAGTCAACACTTCGCCTAAATTAAATCTCACAAGTATAAGAAGTTCTTCCAATTAATCGCTGAACAAGTTGCGTACAATCCAAGTTATAATCAGTGGCCGCTTTAACAGCACACCATCGCTAATTTCCTTATCAGTGTCACAGTATTATTCCCTGTAATCTAGTTTAGTGGAGCTTATCCCCCCCTGGTCGGCTTTGAGCACGATAGAGCTATGAAGATATTTCGCAATCGCTTTCTGGAGCACCCACAGGGTTAATCTTCAGTCGTTTGTGGAACACATGTTTATTATTCGAAATTATTCTTGGCCAGTGTTAGTGTAGTTCAAAGATAGGATGATAATTCTTGCGGCAGTATTTGTGATATTTCCCACACTCCCAAACTGTGACTATCCCAAACAAGCGTGGCTTACGGGAGTGTCCATCATCAAATATGTACTTTATTTTAATCCATCAAAAAATAAATAAAATAAAATAAATGAAATGAAATGAAATGAAGATCGAAAAGGGTCCCAAAATATCTGATTATTTAAATATTTTTATTGTGAAGAACCGTGTGTTTCACTCTCCCTTACGCAGATCAATAAATTGTGTTTAAAAAGTATATTTCAGTATATTTATTTTTCTTATTCCAAATGTGGTGATCAGCAAATGCCATCCATCATTAATATGCGTGGAATACAAAAGTTCGTTATACAGAGCTTTTTTGTAGTTCTCATTAATAATCCATAATAATAATTCTGTTTCAAAGAATATTTTCTGTTTCTGTTCTTTGAGGTCATTCGTATAGTTATTATCAACGAGACCAATGACCTCACAAAATTCGGAAATTTCCTAATTTTTTTTAATTTCCGTGTGTACGTAGACAATAAACTAATTGTCTGACCTTATCAATCAGAATGTCTTGTCTGACATCCTGCTCCATATCAATCATATCAATGAGAGTCGCTGATCTTTTAGATATCGTGCCGCTGTGATCTTGGAGGTGTATAAATACATGATGTACATTTCCGCAGTCCAAATTAATTGATGATCTCGTGTATATTTGTGAATGTGAAGTGAATTGTTATGTCGATCATGTTTAACTGCGTGGCTGCTGTAGTGCTACTTGTTCTGATGGTTGAGGTAAGAAACAAGGAACACAATAGTAACTGATAATTGATCAATCATTTATATAGGAACGCGTTGATAAGTGAGTCTTCGTATTGCATGCGAATTCATGTGTGTGAAAGTTTCTGCTCTGTAATATCTTGGAAATGGAGGAAGACATTCTGATAGTTTGAGACAAGGGAAGCGATATTTTTTAAATTAATTTAAAATAATGTAACTAATATGTAAAATGCTTAAATTGTCCGTATTATGTTAATAACTCCCTACGTTCTTATCAGATTGATATGAAAATAGTCAAAAACACCTAATTTTAGATTGATTGGTCAAGCGTTTCACTTTAAATTTTCAAAGATACAGATTAGGTACCTACTTACTACTTATGCCTCTACGATTTTCCAGTTCATTGAACCCGCGCAATTCAGGGGCGCAGGACCACCGTGTAAGTTATTTCCACATTTTCCATCTTTCATATAAAACTTATATTTTATTTTTATTGAATTATAAAATAATTCTCGAATTTAATTAATTGTTTTCACTGAACGATTCACAAACTTCGTATTTTAGGAACAGGTTGGCTGAGTGACAACGCTCTGAACTTGTATTCCGGAGGCCCGGGTTCGATTCCCGCGGCCGTCCTTCCTGACTGGGGTGTTTTCGTGGTATTCCCTCTGTCGACAGGCAAATGCTGGGAAGGTAACCTACTAATAGGCCACGACCGCCTCCTTCCCACCTTCCATCCTTACCTACTCTTCACCATCATCTCCCAATCATCATCATAATCATTCATCAGTCGCCATTAGCCTCGGTGCAGAACAGTGCGACGTTAAGCTCCAGACAAATAAAAAGTAGTATTCAAGGCTTCATCATATTTTACGAATAATCTTTATAATGTGATGTTCATTGACACAATTCCAGCTTGTAATCACGGCCTGTTGTATTCTTCAGATGCAAGGATCTCCAACGGGTTGCCTGCACAGCCCGGTCAGTTTCCGTACCAAGTAGACCTGCATCGCTGCAGCGGCGTGCTGATATCTGCTGACTGGGTGCTGACTGACGCTATTTGTGTGTATGTTGCTTTATTCTTCATCGTGCTGGGATGAGTAGTACTAGGAAAACGCTCAGTGTAACGCGTTGATAGCGAGCACGGGTACGTGCAAATTCGCGAATCGGAAATGCGTACACAACGCACAGAAAACATATAGGTACATCCATATTGAATTGAAATATGATCCACACACTCAACATAAAAGTATACGCTTTTCATCGAAATTTGAAAATAGCATCTAAGCATCCTGGTACGTACATATAGCGAATCAGATTCAATTCTATTGGCACTGGAAAACATTCATTTCGATATTTCATTTCTGACAGCTATTAAAAATGTCAATAAGTTATACGTTATTAACTGTTGGGATGAAAATTTGTAAATATGAGATTGATCAGATTTATCGAAGACCATTTTAATTTTTCAGTCAATTTTCAATTTTTCAATTTCAATTTTTCATCTCCTGTCAGGAGATATTTCTTTAAATTTTAACCAATGAATGGATTTCAAAAAATATGGTCTGCAAACAGAGAAAGTTGTCTTTATAAGTGTGCAAAATTTCAGATCGATCGGTGACACGGATCGACCTGTGTAGCAGAAAAAAATAGAGGTTCGTGCCAAAAGAGCCGAAAGGTGTCGCTCGCTCAATGAGTAGAATACTTGGTTCAAATGTTAACACAAATATGATGCATACGATCAAAGGCGTGTTCAGGGGGGAGGGGGGCTTCCGACCCGAAATTAGGGTTTCCGCTAAATAAAAATTATCTCATTTAAAATAATATGTAAACAAAACACTTAAAAATATTTAAATATATCAAAAACGTATCAAATGTTTAGAATTGAGTTGAAATTCCAAAAATGTTCCGGGGCTGTACGCCCCGGACTTGCATATCCTCCACCTATTCTTAAACCTCTTAGTCCAATTTTTGGATATTTTGTAATTTATAATTCCCCAAAATAGCTGTACACTGCGATTCAAAATTTCGTTTTCAATGTGATTTTTCAAAATATTTGTAATGTCGCCCCCCCCCCCCCCCCCCCCCCCCCCCCGAAATTTCATCCTGGATACGCCTTTGCATACGATAGAAGTCCATTAGATACAATGCGAAGAAAAACGAGTTGAAAAGTGAAAGTCTTATGATTACAATTATTATACATTGATAGCAACAGTTAAATGTGCATTTTATCATCAGCGTGGAATAAGTTGTTTGTACTCTATCTCTCTCTGCTCCATATAAAAACATGTTTATGAAATCGGTCAGAGAGAGGCAGAGTGCAACGATCATATTGCCGCCAATGTGTACACTTCATTTGCATTCTACACCCCTCTTCTACGTTCTCTCGCAGTGAAGGTAGTACCTCCTATAACTTGACCTTGGGGATGACTCATCGCGGTGCAGTGAACGACGGAAGCATCACCATGACGAGTACCAACATCGTCATCCACCCCGACTTCGATCTCCCTTCATACGGCGCCGAGATCGCGGTCCTTCAACTGCCCTTTCCAGTAGTCTTTACAGGTAACGAACCCATATCCCTTTACATCTCACAGCTTTGAATACCCGAGCGACCGTCTCACAAAAATCACTGATTTTGAATCTCCTTGTTTCGTTTAGAGCTCATTGTTGGTCAAAACCGATATTCTTTCACAGTTTGTCTATGTATGTTGAGAACAAAGATTCCAATAAAATGTATTGTGACACAAATTCAACTTGTAATCAGGGCCTGTATTCATCAGACTCCGACCCTTTTTCGTTGTTTTACAGTGTTAAAATCGTGAAACTAAAGGGTTTGTGATTCCTTGGAACCATACTTGGGATTGTTCCTATATTCTAGGTCAGTAAACTCCCCGAAGTACCCAGATAACATGATCCTGAAAACCACGAACTGTACTTAAAGATCTTGTATTCCATTGTGTGATATTCCTTCCTGTTGCTTCCAGACACAATTCAACCTGCCATGTTGCCAACTCTGTCCGACAACAATGACGACTACATCGGAAGAAACGCGACGCTTAGTGGCTGGGGCCTCATGAAGGACGGTGAGTTAATTCCAAGGTCACACAGGAAGTCGAATAGCAAAGATTCTATAGTTCCAAGCAGTTCACCTTTCACTCAACGCTTTTGAATATGTACCCAAACATAAGATTAGATTTCTTTCCCCTCTGACTGCAAATTGTATTCTCAGATACTCTTCTTAGCACTTCGCAAGGTTGACTTACCTATGTGGAGCGGTGTCTTTCTTTGCAGACGGATTATTCGATCCAGTCGATCATCTTCAATACGTCCACCTGAAAGTCACCTCCAACGACGTCTGCAGCGGAACATACCCATACATGAAGAAAGAAGACAAAGTGTGCTGCGATCGAAACGGGCCGAGCAGTCCTTGCTATGTAAGTCTCAAGGTCGATTCAGACTTAATCATTTTGTTGGCCAATTCGTAAAATATATTTTCTTTTTACTTATTTTACGCATTATACATCTATCAATTAATATTGTATTGTAACACAAACATTTTTCAGATGTTATGTGTAGATCAACTGTATAAAAGCAGAAAGTTGTAAAGAGACTGCCAAGCAACTTTCCACCTAAAAGGATTGAGATCTAAAAGGACGGTTAAGCAAACAGTATGCCAAGTTGCGATTTCTTGCCCTGTGACATTTTTATACTCTACCTACCTGCTGAAAATAGCCAGGGCAACGCCTAGAATCAGGCGCGTAGGAACTAAATTTGTAGGGGAGGGGGGGGGGGGCATAATATTGTAAAAGAACAAGAGCTGGAGATACTAGTGTCAACGATGACAATAACCCCCCCCCCCCCCACCCACCCCCAGCAAAATGCCCGGACATTTTTGAATTTCAGGCATGAATTTAGTCATTTCTACGCGATTAACACTTTTTAACATATTTTATGACATATAAATGTATAAGAACATATGAAGGGGATGTGAATCAGAGCCCCCCTTCCTACGCGCCAGGCTAGAATAAAGACCAGACTATCCACGGAGCTCAGTACCGCGGCGCTGTGACAACCTGTGATACTATAGTCTTGAGAGTGACGATGGCTCACACAAGTGGCAGACAGACGGTCTAATTTCTATGGTGTTACCCTAATGTTTCCTTGTCTAGATGGACGACGGCGGGCCGCTGGTTGTGGACGATGGTAACGGACCGGAAGTAATCGGCCTCTTCATGTACGCTGCCTCTAGCGGCGACTGTGAAGTGGGCAACAATATTGCAACCACCTACGTC
Source organism: Leuctra nigra (assembly GCA_934045905.1). Classification (NCBI taxonomy): domain Eukaryota; kingdom Metazoa; phylum Arthropoda; class Insecta; order Plecoptera; family Leuctridae; genus Leuctra; species Leuctra nigra. The sequence continues at coordinate 16,608,910 of OW203765.1, forward strand.
AGCATCCGCTACTATCTCCACTGGATTCAACAGACAACCGGAGTGGAGATCAAACCGTAGAGAGGACAATACAGTCCAACTAGATTAGAGTAAAATACCTACATTTTTACTATCCATGGATGATGTATAAGAAGAAGCGCAAGTTTGTTTAATAAGCAATGAATAATATGTAACAAAATGTAACGTTTTCTTTCCCAACAATCCAAGTATCATAAAATGTATCAAATGACTACGTGACTAATAATTATTTTTGTGAATCCAGTCCCTGTGTGAAGGATCGTGAGAAGTGGAAATACTCGACTTCCTGTGCTATCGGATATTTCTTCCCTTTCAATCATCCACTTCCATTGAGATATATGAGATCAAACAGATCCATGGATGTCACTTGAGGAGGTTCGGGTCCATTCTGTGACACCTTACAATCTCTCCGTGGTCATACGCCAATCATTTGCTCCAAATGATTCCCACGAACCTTTCTCAGACTATTTTGTGACACAACACTGATCAGTCTTGAACTTAACTTCACTGCCATGTGGCTTGACCTTCAGTGACGTCATTGGATAGACTGAACACCACAACAGATCGCGCCGGTACTGCACGACTAATGAGGATAACTCAATGACGTCACACGGTACTACAAAACAACCTCTAAAAGTTGAATTTACCGAACAAACTTTAAATTTTGCAACATAATCAGACAGATCTGCTGATAATAAAAACAATTACTAGACGATCTCAATTTAAACTTTTTGTCCCCTTTAAGATAAGACGTCGAATATCGGAGATAATTTTCAATTTGTTTGTTAGGATTAAGTGAGTGGTTATCATTCAATCATGAAGAGCTGTCTGACTTTGGTTCTTATTATTGCAATTCTGACTCACGTAAGTAATCCTACTTTGTTACATTTCTGTACGCATATCAGTGGATGAATTGTGAAAGTCTATTTTCTTGGTTTGCGTTGCACACTTTTGGAATGATGTAATCAAGCTGTATCAATTGCCATTTGACTGATGTCAACAAATACAGTTAAATTGAAGTATTCTCTTACACAATGACATGTCACTATTACATGATTAGATGAAAACAGAATTACTGGTGTATGAGCTCACATCAAGGATAATTGAAATGGTCTTCCGGCCTTCTGCCTCTGAAGTACAGAAATTAATATGTCTAGTTATAATGCATGTGCATCGTAAATCTTTACCTTCGAATCTCTTTGGTCAGGTTGCGGAGTCTGCACTGCGCAGGCGCGGAAGACAATCGAGTGAGTATTACATTTTGTATTTTTGTCATGAAACTGTGATAGATACCGATCTTTTTATCAATATCGAATTGTTTGATGTGGACACAATGTGACCGAAACATACTCTTATGACCACACACTTATCATAAACACTACCGAGTTTTCCGAATTCTCCGAATGTAATGTATTCTACTCACTGCCAAATGAACACAAAGATTGGAAGAGTGTTTGTAAAAGGGGGCATAGTATCGAACCCTGAGGTACTTCACAAAGAACGACCACCTGTGGAACGCTACCGTAGTTGCAACTGCAAGCAATATGACTTCAGATATTCAACTAATGTGCCCATTACTGTTTGTCAAATCTTCTATGTTTCGAGAAGCAATATTCACTTGGTATAAGAAAAGAAAAATACGAGAATGTATCTGAATCACTGGTGGCTATCAATCAATCTGTGTCAAATATTAATTCAGATAGCGATTAAAACATTTTCAGCCATTGCGTTTCTTTTTAAGTTAATTATTTCATTTATTGAGTTTACACAATTCATCGAATGACAGATTTCGTCAGAATATTGAATTGTAATATTCCATATCTATAGTTATGACATAACCATATGTTTGTACAATCCAAGTAAAAACTCGTTAATGTTCATCCATAGTAGGTAATCACTGATATTTACTCTATGAATGCACTATACATTTTCGCGTACTCATGCGAGGTCAAATAAAATAAAACAACTTTTATATTAAAAGTATCCTATGTATCTTCCTTGTGGTTGAACGTCGCCAATGAACTCGTATTTTCTAGATGACAGGATCACAAATGGTATTTCTAACAGCAGATGGACGCATTATCATATCTTGCACCGAGATCATCACACATCCAGGTTTCGATTTGGAATACGTTTCGCAATGAAATCGCTGCCGTGAAACTCCCAACTCGAGTAGACTTTACAGGTACAAACAGATTCTAAACATATCGCGAGACTAGGTTTATCTTTGGGTACCCGGGTCTAATTTTAATACCCGGGTAGCATTTAAAAAAATTGGAGTATCCAAGTTTTTTTGTAATTTTGCTTGCGTAATCTGCCCCCAATTCATCCCAAGACCGATTGCGTAGCATTTATTGAACGGACTATACACAATGCATTGTTTAAACCAACTGCGTTGTAGTTAGGTAAACTGAATTTTATATTCATATTTCCCAAATCTCAACAATCCCAACCAACACCACTTCGTAATTGCATTGTTGTCATTTCAACAGGAATGTATTGTTCTCTTAAGTTGAGTTGAGTGGTGGATTATTGACGGGGGGTTGGGAGGGGATGCAGGCAGGATAGGTCTTCTCTTCTACCTACCAATGTATCTCTTCCCTAGAACAGGGTTGGGACGGCAGATTGAGAGCGGAAAATTTTAAAACTGACATTTTAAAAAGATAAATACATAATGAAGAACTTCTGAATCCTAATAGACCATGAGCCAGCCGTAGTAGACCCTCCCCCCCCCCTCACCGCCGACGTGAGGTCTGAAAGCAGTTTATAGTGATTATCAGGTGACAATAAATAGTGATTTCGCAATTCGTGGTCCTTCCCGTGCATACAATCAGAGAGGAATGTGTAGCTGCCAGTGCACTTTGTTCAAGCCTGCTCAGGGTACGGATAGACGCGGAACCAAGAGGTGAAAGTCGAGGAGTTGGCACGAAGATTTAGCTAAGAGAAGACCGATTGGTGTGGGATGGATGTGAGATGGACAAGGGACTGAGGACCAAGTGTCTGGTTGGATATTGAATGAAGTGCCAGTTTCACCTTCGTAGCTCACTACAAATTAAAAACCCATTGTTCTACTTATTTCAGGACGATTAATAAATAGACCTAAACGTATCCTCTTTTTACTTGTATCTGTAGCCTCCACATTATTGAGGTACAGTGAGATTCAGAAGAAAGCGGTCGTAGTGCCCTTGTGCCAGGCAGGTGCACGGGGCACTCCGACCGCTTTCTTCTGAATGTCACTGTAAATGATCGCAACGAGTCATGGTGGTCTCATCGGTGGAAGCGCCGGGATCTTTCTCAACGAGATATATTTTCTCTTGTCAATATTTTAGCATTTAGAGGTCTTTGCTTTTCAATCTACTTCTGTATTCTTTGGTCAATGATCCTTCAATTGGACTTGACTTTCGTTTCTGTTGCTATCACTAAGATAAGATGTTGAATGTCCGAGATTATTTTCAATCTGTTTTGTGTGTCAAATGAATTGTTATCACTCGATCATGAGGAGCTGCGTGGCTTTAGTTCTGCTAGTGCTAGTGGCTCAAGTAAGTACTGAACATTAATTCATAGTTTGCTCGAGGTTCTTTTGTTTTACATCAACAATGTAAAAAAGTATATTTTCGGCCATTTTGGTGTACAGTTGTCAAGTTGATTTAAACTAATTATTATCAATTAGTTAAAGATAGTTTGTAAATGAGGTTTTATACATATAATAAATTCTTCTGCAGCCTAAAATTGCACAGGTAACCATAAATACTATCAAATAAATACTGAAAAACAGATTGACAATCATTCTGACATGTTACACCAAGATGGCCGCGCAACAATGAGATGATGTCACAAGCAAACTATGAATAACAAAAATAGTAAAATATATTATTAAAAATTTGAAGTTTCCTTATTGAGAAGTTTCGTTTTTTTTATTTTGATCATAATCTACGTGTTCTATCTCTGTATAGTGTGCTTTGTAATGATTTGCCTTCTAATGTCTTTGGTCCAGGCTGCGGAGTCTTCTTTGCGCATCCGCGGAAGTCCTTTAGGTGAGTTTGACATTTTATTAATCTTTTGATGGATACACTGCACTTGAATTTGATTGATGGATCCACTTATCGATAATTGTTTGTTGATGACACACTTGGTCAGAAGATAAACTGTTCACAATCTACTGGAGCTATGATTCCATGCACTTGTTTGCACGTTCACAGACTTGAGCATGGGTCAAAATATCAACTTTGAAATAAATGTGACTGATTCGTATTTTTTGATATTAAAAAATTGACCATTTTGTATCTAGTGGAGCGGTCGCTCCACGCCAGCCAAGTCGTACGGCGCGCGCACACTCTCATATAAAGGCTGGAGCAAACCCACTTTTACTGTAAGCATCAAAGTGGCATTTTCGGCCTACTGGATCTTAAAATTGGGGAATCTCACATTGTTGGAAAAAATCTCAATTTCGAGCTATGGCCCACCCTACAACATATACCAAATTAGGGAACAATAGGTTACGCCCTTTGCGAGCTAGAGGGCTGTGAAAACCGTGTTTTAGGGCGGTTTTCATAATAATAATAATAATAATAATAATAATAATAATAATCTCAGTAGTAGTAGTAGTAGTAGTAGTCTCCTGGAATTCAAATCCGGTAAACAGGCCACAGCCTAAACGGCTGAACCGATTGATCTCACATTTTTACCACGTGTGCACTTTTGGCGTCTGATTTAACCTTCACCCCATGAATTTTTTGTGCCGCCATTTTGAAACCGGAAGTGACGTCATATCTCGTCAACGGCTGGACCGATTGGAACTAAAATTGCGCCAAACGATTCAGACGGTCATCTATATGCATGATAAGTAGCAAAAGACTAAACATTATGTTAAAGAAACCGGAAATGACGTAATGAAATTTGAAATACTTCGATTGGCTTTTTGGCAACAAAAGTTGATCCGATTATTTTGATATCGGAAGTAACGTCATATCTTCAAAATTGGTTGACTGATCGGTATGAAACTACCGCCAAACGATTCGGAAGGTCATCTCTATGGAATAGGAAGAGTCAAACTAGAATTTTCCTATTTATGAGACCGGAAATGACGTCATTTAAATTTAAAAATTATTATAATCCCCTCCTTTATAATAAATACATATTCAGAAAGCTTAAAATGAAACACATCATTTATAGATATACATTCTATGTGGCAGTGCAGTAAGTTCAGCAGCCATTTTGAAAACCGAAGTGTTGCCACATCTCGGAACTCGGTTGACTGATAGGAATGAAACCTTTGCTATTCTTCATGAAAGATCATTTAAAGCATTTATATATAGTACCATACGCAGATTTTCATTAGTTAACCAAATTGTCAATGGCGACATTTTTTAAAGGATTTAGTAATTGTTCAATCGATATGACGTCAAAAGTTAACTAAAAAAAGGAGTGATATCCCCATAAAAAACACTCACAAAAAACACAAGTGATATAAAAAAATGGGCCAAGTCAAAACTTTATTTGAAAATCAAAAAATACTTGGCGCATCGTTTTTTTAGGGCATTATAGGTATACTATATGTATTATATATATTTGATGTATATTTTCTACCCCATAAAAAAACACTCCGTGTAAAAATACCAGCCAAGTCTCTTCAACTATAAAAAAAATAGAATAAATCTAAAAATTCAGCACTGAAAAGTAGTGATATCAAAAAATGAGCCAAGTCAAAACTTAATTTTAAAAACCAAAATATACTTGGCGCATCGTGTATATAAATAGTATAGAAGTATAGTATAGTCACACAGTTGTGAGGTAGAACTGCTGCTGAATTTATTGTATTTTATGGAAATGCAGCTTTGTTTGTGATTTGAAGTAACAGCAACATTGTAAGGAAAGGCAAGAGGAACAATCTGAGGTAAAAATCGTGAAAATTAAATGTTGTTTGGTTATATTTTAATGCCAATATAAATTCATTTAGTTTCACTGATTAGAATTTCTTGTGAGATAAAGGAACATTGTTTTTCACGGTGACGTGGATTGCGATTTCTTAAGTCAAGGTCACTAGAACATGGAGAGGAATTTACGATCTAAAGAGAAGGGAGTTTTGAGTGCGAAGAAGGACAAGAACAGCAGAAGAAGCAGAAAGATGGATACTTCACTAGGAAACGAAGTGGACAAACAGCAAGTGCGAGTAAAGCATGTGAGTAAATCGAAATCGTTGTTGTTAGGACCGCAATATGATCATGATTTCTTGGTGACAGAGGTTAAGGAAATGAGAGAAGAAATGAAGGAGCTTAGAAATGAGGTGAAAGAACTTAGGAAGAAGTCAGAAAGGGAAGAGAATGAAGTTTGTGACATGTTTGGAGAAGTAATAGTATGGGAAATGGAAATGGAGGAAAAGGTTAAACATTTGAATGAAATGTTATGTTTGAATGAAAGAGAAAATCGAGTAGCATGTGTGCAGATAGCAGTTTGGAAAGAAGAGATTGAACATAAAAACCACAAGATCTTGATGGAAATAGACCGATTAGAACAAGAAAATATTGCAGATCAAGTTGAAGAGATTAAGAGGAGGGAAGCTGAGTGTGCAGATAGTATGGATATCAGAATGAAAGGTTTTGAAGAAATGAAGGAGATGGTTGATAGGTCTGGAAGAAAAGAGCAGCAGGAAGGACAACAACAACAACAACACCGGAGAATAGTAACAAAAAAGAAAGCAGAACAAAACAACACAGTAGAAGGAGAAAATAGCATGATGACTGAGAACGATATATGTATTCATGGACAAGACGATCAAGATTATGAAGAAAAAGAGAAGAGCCAGGGAAAGAGGAGTGAAGAAAATGAAAAGTCGTATGAGGAGCACGATGACACGAGATCGTCTGACTCAGGACTCAGGACTCAGTCGATTTTGTTGGTTGGAGATGTAAGTGGTAGTGAAGCCTGGGTTTTCTCTCTAGGGGAAGGGTGTTACGTAAGAAGAGATCCCGGAATAAGAATCAGAGAAATGTCTGCGCGAATTGAAGAGGGATACTATGAAAAACATAGTAATCTGAAGAAAGTAATTTTCCAGTTAGGAAATATTGAAGTTTGGACACGAATGGATAATGGGGAGATAATGGAGGATTTTGGGGGTTTGATGGAGGTGTCTAGAAGCTTTTTTGGTCCAAATATAAAAATAGGCATTGTGGGACTACTAAGTAACTATTCAGACTACTCAGCCAATTTGAATAAAGGTTTGAAAAAGTTGGTGAAGGAGAATGAGGGGGAGTTTATTGAATTAGACTTCACGCCAGGGTTCATGATGGACAGAAGGAAGTGGGCCCGAGAAGTTGGGAGAAAGCTGAAAAATATGCTGGTTGAGGAGAAGGTGGTTACCAAGAAGAATGTATGGACTCAGTCGAAGCGGGTTTTTCGGACAAGTTGGTTTTCAAGGAGAATATTGTAGGTAGGAGAAAGAGGCAGGACAATAAAGGAAGGACACTGGACAATAATGAGAAGAAAATATCGAGAAGACGAAGACGTCAGTATTTGTTGAAAATAGGCACATTAAATATTGTCACGTTAACGAACAACATTGAACAGATTGTGGATTTGATGATTGACAAAAATCTGGATGTGTTGGGCCTTAGTGAGACGAAGTGGAAGGGGGCAGGTGAGAAGATACTGCGAGGGGGATACAAGCTCATGTGGTCAGGTGGTGAGACGGGGAAAAGTGGAGTAGGATTTGTCGTAAGCAGCGCTTATAAAGAGAAGGTGTTAGAGATTGAGAGAAGAAGTGATCGACTAATCAAGATGAAGCTAGCAATTGATAAAAACATTGTCGAGCTGGTACAAGTGTACGCACCCCAAACATTGAGACCAAAAGAAGAAAAGGACAAGTTTTGGGAGGAGCTAGAGGATTTGGTGGAGTTAAAGGATGTCTTGATTATTGGTGATTTTAATGCCATGGTAGGGATGGACCGGACGGGGTGTGAGCTAGTGCTTGGTCCGCATGGGTGGGGTAGGACAAATGTTGAAGGGAAGAAGATGATAGAGTGGTGCAGTTCGTTGAATTTAAAAATTGCAAATACTTGGTTTGTGAAGAAGAAAGACAAAATGATAACAAGAGTCGGTCGAGGACAAAATGGAACAGTTTTGGAATCAGTAATAGATTATGTGTGTGTAAGCAGAAGCATGGACAGATATCTGCTGGATGTTGAAGCAGTCTCATCTGGGACAGTAATTAGTGATCATAGACTGCTGGTCACAAAGATGAGGGTAGAAAGGAGAGGAAAAGGAAATCGAAACACGGGAGTGAAACGAATAAAAACATGGAAATTGCAAGAAGAAGCGGTGAAGGAAGATTTTTGCAGAAGAATAACAGAGCAAGTTCCAATAGGGGAGATACAAGACGTAGAGGTGGAATGGTATGGTTTTAAGTCAATAATGGTGGCGGTAGCGGAAGAGGTATGTGGAAGGTCTTCAGGCAAGAGAAAAGAAAAAGAAACACCTTGGTGGAACAAGAGAGTGAAAGCAGTAGTTGAGGAAAAGAAGTTGGCCTGGATGAAGAAAGTACACGACAACTCTGAGGAGAATGTAAGAGCTTATAAAGCGGCTAAGATCCTGGTGAAGTCAATTGTTGAAGAGGAGAAGAGAAAGACGATGGAGGTTCTTGCAGACAAGCTGGAAAGAGATTATGATGGTAGTAAGAAAATGTTGTACAACATGGTTGGGATGAGACGACGGGACAATGAAGTGCAGTCGGTGATGAAGTTGGAAGATGGAACAGTGACAAATAAGCCGGAGGAGTTAAAGAACATATGGAGGGACTACTTTAAAAACCTGTTGAAGGGTGACGAGGAGAGGGAGGATACAGACGCAGATGTGAGGGAAGTGGATGCTCAACTAATAGGAGTGAATGACCGCTATGTAAAAGAGGCACCAAGTAGAGTCGAGGTGAAGAACGTGATAAAGAGAATGAAAAATGGAAAGGCTACTGGAATAGACGAAATAAATGTTGAGATGTTAAAGGCAGCTGGCGATGAGGGGGCGGAATGGCTTCGTAGAGTAATCCATGCAGCTTGGATGGAATGTAAAATACCTGAAGATTGGGGTAGAGGTATAATTACTCCAATCTTCAAGAAAGGGGATAGAAAACTGGCTGGCAACTACAGAGGCATAACAATCATATCGCAGGCAGCCAAAATATACGAGAAGATACTAGAGAGAAGGCTCATGCTATACTTGGAGGAGAAGATAAGGGAGGAGCAGTATGGTTTTAGGCGGGGGCGGTCGACCATTGACCTAGTATTTGCACTGCGGCAGCTGATGGAAAGCAGATGGGAAGAGGGATCCATTACAAGGATGGTTTTTTTGGACCTCGAGAAAGCTTACGACAGGCTACCTAGAGAGATGGTGTGGAAGTGTTTGAAGAGGAAAGAAGTGTGTGGAGAACTAATAAAGAAGATAAAGAGTACGTATAAGAACAGCTGGAGTTGTGTGCAGTGCAGTGTAGGGAGGACAGAATGGTTCCAAGTAAATGAAGGCTTAAAGCAAGGTAGTGTGTTGTCACCGACTCTGTTTGGTGTTGTAATGGATGAGATGGTACGGGAAGTGGAGAATGACGAAGTGGAAGGAAGGGATTCAAAAACATTTATATATGCAGATGACATTATGATATGGAGCGAGTCGGAAGATGAGATACAGTTGAAGGTGGATAAATGGAATTGTGTGACAGAAAAGTATGGCCTACATATTAGCAGAGAAAAGAGTGAAACATTGTGTATGGACAGAGGAAAGAAGGCGAGGTGCAAGATTGGAATCCAGGGAGCAATGCTGCAAGAACGGGAGGAGTTTAAATATTTAGGAAGTGTTGTGACAAGGGATGGTAAGGTGGAGCGCGAGATAAAGAAGAGACGAGCAGCGGCGGAGAGCTTTTACCAATGTGTTCGGAAGCTGTTATGGAAGGAGGGTATACCAATGAGGTGCAAACTACTGATATACAAACTGTACTATATTCCAATCCTGACATATGGGGCGGTAACATGGCCAATGGGCAGAAGAGAAATAGCAGAAATCCAGGCATCACAGATGAAGTTTTTGAGAGGGGTGGCGGGAGTGACCAAGTTGGATAAAATCAGGAGTAAGAAGATAAGACAAGACTTGGGAGTGGAGAAGTTAAGTTTGAAGATAAGTCGAGAGAGGTTGAGATGGTTCGGGCACATGAAAAGAATGGGAGAGGAGAGAATTCCTAGAAGAGAATTTGAGAAGGGAAGACAAGTGAAGAAAAAGAAGGCTGGGCGTCCGAGGACCAAGTGGATGGACAGCATTGAAGAGGATGTGGCGGAGAGAGGCGAAGATTGGAGGAGAGTGGAAGGAGAGAAGTGGTGGGAAGATGTAGAAAGATGGAATGAGTTGGTGGAGCGGCAGGTGGAGGAATCAGAGGAGAGCGAAGACGATGAGGAAGAAGACGACGGGGAAGAAGTTGGAATGGCCGGCCGACTTCGGCATCCCAGGAGGCCCTAGAAGAAGGTGGAGCTACCTCCACCCCCCAACCCGACTTTAGTTGGATGGGGTATAATTAATTGTTAATTAATTGATATAATAAAAAAAATACCTATAATGCCCTTAAAAACGATGCGCCAAGTATATTTTGGTTTTTAAAATTAAGTTTTGACTTGGCTCATTTTTTGATATCACTACTTTTCAGTGCTGAATTTTTAGATTTATTCTATTTTTTTATAGTTGAAGAGACTTGGCTGGTATTTTTACACGGAGTGTTTTTTTATGGGGATATCACTTATTTTTTTAGTTTATTTACACAACTTGTAACACACATCGGAGCAACAATGACTAAATACTTTTAAAAAATACGCCATTTCCGAATTGGTTAATACGAAAAATTGTGTTTGGTGCTCAATATACCTAAGCTTAAAGTGATATTCCATGAAGAATTGCGAAAGCTTCGTTCCAATCAGTCCAGCCGTTTTCGAGATATGGTATCACTTCCGGTTTTCAAAATGGCGACTGAAATAACTGCCACCTAGAATTTATTTCTATAAATGTTATGTATCTTTATAAGCCTTCTGAATATGTAGTTATTGTAATAAGAGGTCATTAAAATCTAGATCTTCATTTTCATGACGTCATTTCCGGTTTCGGTAATAGTACATCTCTACTTTAACTACTGATATTCCATATAGACGACCGTCTGAATCATTTGGCGCTAGTTTCATTCCGATCGGTTTAGCCGATTTCGAGATATGACGTCACTTCCGGTTTCAAAATGGCGACTACCGGTTGGTTTTATAAAAAGGCACCTCAGACGCCAAAAGTGCACATGTGGTAAAAATTTCAGATCGATCGGCTAAGCCGTTTAGGCTGTGGCGGTGATAGCGGTGTTTCCTGATATCATCTGAATCATCATCTAAAGATCAAAGTGGTGTAATTTCACTGTTTTCTCGGCCCTCTAGCTCGCAAATGGTATAGCCTATTGTTCCCAAATTTGGTATATGTGGTGGGGTGGGCCATAGCTCAAAATTAAGATATTTTACAACAATGTGAGATTTTCCAATTTTATGATCCAGTAGGCCGAAAATGCCATGTTGTTGCTTACAGTAAAAGTAGTTGGTCTGGCTCCTCATTTTATTAGGCATTTACGGTATGTTGAGTGAGTGTGAGTGTACAGTACGACTTGGCTGGGTGGAGCGACCGCTCCACTAGATCTGGTCTATACTTCTAAACTATTTATATAGATTACGATGCGCCAAGTATTTTTTGATTTTCAAATAAAGTTTTGACTTGGCCCATTTTTTGATATCACTACTTAACAGTGCAGAATTTTTTAGATTTAATAATTTTTTTTTTTAGTTGAAGAGACTTGGCTGTTTTTTTACACGGAGTGTTTTTTATGGGGTAATATTTTACTTCCATGCAAAATAATAGAGTGTGTACCATTTACGGTTTGGAAGTTACGCAGTAGAAATGTAGAAAGAACTAAGTTTGTACAATATATTTGATTAACTATTGTAAATTAAAGTGGTCACTGAGGAGAGTCACTTAGTTTGTAAGCATGAAGAATCGCATGGAAGGCAAATAATATAACATTTCCATTCCAAAGGTGTGTTGCCCAAAACTGATTACTCCATACATCGGCAAATTTCCAAGTAATTCTTCTGTTTCAGAGGAGAGAATCATAAATGGAACTTCAGCTGAGACCGGTCAGTTCCCTTATCAAGCTGACATTTTAACCAGCACTAACCACACCTGCACCGGCACGTTGATCTCCAATGAATGGGTGATCACTGACGCCGTCTGTGTGTATTCGTACGTCATCTCTAAAGAAGGTTGAAGGTTACTTCACTGAGATTGTATGACAGAACAAGATGGATGTATTCGCAGGGTGGAGAGTGTGGACGTGACCTTGGGAATGACGCAACGCTCGGCAGCGGACGAGGATCGCGTCACTGTGACGAGCTCCGAGATCATCATCCACTCAGAGTACGACTTTGCCGCATTCCGCCACGAGATCGCTGCGGTCAAACTCTCAATTCCAGTTAACTTCACAGGTAGACCTCAACCTATTGGTAAACGTGTTTGATATGCAACTCCGTACTAACCAAACAGGCGCGTAGGAACTACTTTCAAGGGAGGCGGGGGGTATTGCGACACCCGGAAAGGGGGTCTGGGGGGCGAGACCCCCAGTTTTAGGCCCGCAGAGCGGTTGTTAGAATTTAAACCAGTAAAAAGTGATTCTGGGGCTTTAAAATGCACAAATAGGAGCAAAACACCTTCAATTGTTGCCAGCAGGGCATTTTTCGAATATAAACAATTTAAAATCGATTCTTGGATGCGCTGATAACCTCGCTGTTGAGCGCCATAAACCATAATATCTATCTATACTGCTCAAGTTACAACAAATAACTCCCTGTATTTGCCCCAAAGGGCGTTTTCTTTTAGAATGTACATCATTATTTTTAAGTGATTCTTTAATACTAAACGTAATTTTGTATGGTGAATGGGGGTCAGCTGCTTGAGTGGGGCGGGGGGGGTATTATCCCCTCCCCCCCCCCCCGTTCTACGCGCCTGCAAAAAGATGTATCTCTTGAAATGTGTAAACTCAAAATTAAGAACAACTTATCAGAGTGTGTTATTCTTCTTTCTGCTTACAGACACGATACAACCTGCAATGTTACCAAGAATGTCTGAAAGCAACGATAGTTTCATTGGAACAAACGTGACTGTCAGTGGTTGGGGCAGCATCTCAGATTGTGAGTGTATAGTAGGTTGAGCAACTTGATAGATATCGATGGGAGCTGACTGAAGATTAGGTCCTCGTACGCTACCGATATACTTTGAGAGAGTTTCCAGAAATGCCATGAGGCTTCGAGTTCTTTCAACGATCGAACACTTTGGTCCCTTTCGGTCTTTCGTGACGATCAATAAGGAGTAACGGATTTTGTTTTTGGAAAGAATAATTCAAGTTCGATCCAAATTGATATCATGTGACTCTATCGCCATTAGGTGATAAGCATTTTGCTAGATGCCTCGATGAGTTGCATAAAACACAGCTCTGCTTTTATGTATCCCTCGGAAACCCTTTCATTTTCAACCAATCATCCTCTAATGATCTCATTGTTCATTGTCGTTTATATTATATCAGTTTATTTGTATGATTGCAGGGGACTTTGTTGTACCAACAGACATTCTACAGTACGTCATGCTGAGCGTCACCTTCAATGACGTATGCAGCTCAGTGTTCGGAGGCTGGATGGACGATGACAAGTTGTGTTGCGCGCCGAATCCGCCGATCAACCCGTGTCGGGTGAGTTCCATTGTAGTTCCCCACACAGCCAAGTACACAATCGACGTACTGTCACGATAAGCATCACACAGTCAGACACTTGGTTGGATGGGGGTCAGTATAACACACCTCTCCACTTATATCAGTCTCTCGACGGGCGTCACAACGTCCTTGGGTTGGGACGTTAAGCCAGAGGGAGCTGAGGGATAACGACCCAATCGGTTGAACTCCTGTGTTACAAGTACAACTCCTCAACAAACAGCACCTCCTACATAATAGCCGCATCATCAAAAGTCTAAGGCTGGGTCCACACTCCACATAGACAGTTTTTGCGTTGCGTTTTCCGTTTTTTTTTTTCTTACGACCCAATCACAAGTCCAGAATCCGCTCACGGTGGACTCACGGTCAATAGAAAAAACGGAAAACGCAAACACGGTCTATGTGGACTCGGCTTTAAACTTGTTGGGACGGCAGTGTTGGACTACAAGTCCTATAAACGCAATAAAAAAAAAGCTCCAAAATAATTTTGAACCTCTCTAGAGAGCTTGAATTCAGAAACTTCACGACGCAGCATTCCATGACCTTGAAAACACTTCACCTTTAACCTGGGGGGGTTAGGTGGTTTTCTTAGTCATTAAAAACCCGAATGCTTTTTGAAACTTAACACGCCGCTGCCTATCCGTAAGAACTCATATTCCCAATGAGCTGTTATGACACGTTCTCGTCAATTGTTTAGGGCGACGACGGAGGACCGCTGATTGCGGATGATGGCAGTGGTCCGAAGCTGCTCGGCTTCTACTTGAACGCGAACTTCGATGGCTGCGACAACAGCGTTTCTCCAACCTTCTACGTCAGAATGACGTCATACCTTGACTGGATTCAGCAAACAACTGGCATCGAGATTCAACCATAATGATTACTAACTAACAATGATTTCCTTGGATTACCCGAGTGAACTCAAGGATAACTATAAATAAAACTGATAAGATGTATTAAATGTATTGGTGAGTTGTGAGTTATTGGGACCATCTTAATTTGAACATTCATGGAACAGTTACTCCACGCCAGCCAAATCGTACTGCAGCCCTAAGTCGTACCTCATAATTACCTTGAAACTGCTGCCTACATGTAAGATATAAAGCCTGGCTCAACTGGAAAACACTTTTACACACTAAATATATAAATTACATTTTCGAGATTAGATTAGATTATTAGGGTTGAACGGCGCGTCAGCGTCGAGGTTATATTGCGCACATTAATTTTTTACTTTAAACTTTGTTGAATTAAGTAGAGGACATGGGGAGGGGGTTGACGGTCGACCCCCCCCCCCCGGTCGATCCGGGGGAGTCCAACACTGGTGGGAAGGCCAGGCCGGAATGGGAACGGACCGGGGGTGTGAGGATTCGGGCCGGCGGAACCCGATTTCAGGGGGATCACCATCTCGAGGGGGAAGGCCGGCTCGAGGGACAGCAAATTCAATGGAGGACATGGGTGGGTCGACCCTGGCTGGTCTTTGTCTGGGCCTCACCACTGACCTGTCCGGCATGGGTAGCCCTTCCACATGAGCATATGCTCGCCGGCGTAGCTGCAATGGATCATTGGCCAACACAAACCCCACTACCGCGATAAGGTGACAGCCGTCGGTGGGGTACATTTTCGACCTAATGTATCTCAACAATGAAACGTCTCACATTGTTGTGAAATATTTTGGGTAACATACCTTCTCTTATATATATCCCATATTTCGAAAATTTGAACAATAAAATGTTGTCGCTATTCAAGCTTCTCATATCACCTGATGAATAACATTGAGATGTCACTCGAGAACAACTGTGATTTTAAATGATCGCCCTCCTGTCAGGTGATATCACGTGATCGTGTGTGCAGTGACTCTGTCCCGACGTGTCAAGTACTTGTGTAGCACAGCCTCCCTGATGCTTGCATTGATCCCAGTAAGCAGTGATAATTAATAGCTACACAACAATCAATCAGACCCATTGCGCAGGACTGTACAGCCGCGGGCATGACATGCTTATCCGACACTAGGCCCGTGTTTGCGTCACTTATATCGAGAACAAATCAAGATAATGATTCTTAAAAAATTTTAGGGGATTTGTTTTTAAAAAATATAAATTTAACCTCTCGAAACATATTATAATTTTAAGGAGTTATGGTCAGGTAATGTCAACTATTTTGCATACAAGATAGCTCTAACTTGTGAATTACAGTATTTTTGACATTTTGAGACTTCTGTGTTGGCAATGCTAGGAGATTTGATTTTAAAAGATAATTAATCAGGTAAATTTGGAGTTTGTGAACCGACTATTAGGGCCAGTTTTCAATAGTCTCCTAAAACCAGTGGTTAAGTATAAACAGTCATTCATGTAATGTCATTGGTTGTTGCTCTCAGGGACCCGAACCTTTATTAATAAAGGTTCCGGTTCCGGTTCTGGTTCCAAAATTATAAAGGTTCATACCGGTTCTAGGTTCTAGTTCCGGTTCTGGTTTAGGTCCCTGGTTGCTATGGCAATTAAGTTGTAAACAACTAAATAAAATTTAGCAGAATATTGAAAAACTGACTTAACTGCGAATATTAGATACCTATAATTGTTTCTCTTCATTTTGTTTACTAACTATCAAACACTACAGTTCATTTGCTGGCAGCAGGAATAGGGTAAACCCTTTTTCCCAATAATTATCCTTTTACCAACCCTATTCTCGTATTTCTATGACCCATGCACGATGCACGATGTTACTTTTGCACCGACTGTACCTGACAATCCCGGTGGCTCTTCTGCCTACATGACTCTTGCGTATTACGAGTGTTCCATATAATGCATGTGTGTTTTTACCCTATATTACATTTGTGATGTGTGGCTTTATGACGTCATTACTGTCAAACAGTTAATCCGATCAATCTGAAAATTGTTCATCCAAAATACTGGTTATTTGATTCTTTAATCAGTTTTGTGATGTTCAGTAGGGAGAATAATTTATATAGTTCGCGTGGGGAAATTATTTTATCGGAAAGGAATGTTTATGGGGGTGTAAAACTTTTAAAAAGTATTGCAGAAACAAATACGGTTTAGAGTCTTGATCTCTTGAATTTAAAAGTCCAATAAAATCCAAATTGTTTTTTCGTATCTAAAATGGAAGGAATTTGGTGTAGTAAATTGTTCATTTACTGAATTTAACTGTGTTTTTATGTCAAACCGTCGGGTAATGAGGGATTTCAAACATACCACGTGCATGCAAAGAGCGATTACAGGCACTTAAACAAAACGCGTCACAAAACCTATCTTTAGACACTTGTCTAGGTTTTATTATTCATCAAAAAATTTGAAATTATTTTAAACTGAACTTTAATTACAGATGGAATGAGTTACAGAACAAATTTAGACACTAACACTTAAATAATTTATTATGTTGAGAGGCCTGCGTAAGCGAACGGGAAAAGCACGGTTCATCAAAGCGATTTTTTGAAATTTCTTTTCAGACTTATTTTTTTTTTAAATCAGATAGTAGCGACCCATCACATCCTAAAAGTCTAAATAATGTCACATATTGAAGAACAACTATGACCTCTGATACGACCTCAAAGTGATAAATACCATATTTTTGGTAAAATAATCGAACCAGGAGTCATCAAGTATTCCAGTCTGTGGGAATACGTATTTAGTTTATTAGGCTGTTATGGGTCGTTACTATCTGATTTTTTTAAATTTTGCTGTGTGATAAGAAATTTCAAAAAACGCTTTGATGAACCGTGCTTTACCCGTTCGCTTACGCAGGCCTACCCCATTTGATGAAACTTATATACCTGGAAGACGATGTAAAAGTGAATAATCCTAAGGAATGGAGTCTTTTTGTGTGGATTCTATGCCCTTCTCTCGTAGCACAGTTTGTATAGGTAAGTGATACGGCGTTGTTGTTTTACCTACTAGGAAAACACTGAGTAAACGCGTTGATAACGAGCATTTAAAATGCATGGAAGAAATGACCACAGCTTTTCTTTCAGATAATGCATCATAGTAAAGTGGAAGTATAAATTATGAATCAGTAAAGCCAAGAGACCGTTCTTGCTATGATCAACAGGTTAATTAACAGGAATAATGAATCTTATATAAAAACATTGTTCTGATGTTACTTTGTTCGACTTGTAAATTAGATATTTAAGCCATAAGTTTTCTTATGTAATATGACGAATTCTAATGAATGTTTCCATTCATTCTAAACTATCTTACAACTGCAATACTGATGCAAATAATCTGTCAAGAATAGAAAAATTATAATATCCTACATCTGAAAACTATACTGATATTGTGAGTTTTCTTATGTGTATAAATTTCCTATCTCCATCGAACTTACACAAACAAAGATTTCTCGTCGTCATAATAATAAATTATTGGTCAACAATGGTTTACAAATAATCTCAAATTCAATGCTTTTCTTAAAAGCATTATATTTATTTTTTATATATTAAAACCTACATCTGCCACCATTTGTAATTTTGAAAATAAATATTTTACTTTAAGGAATTTTAAATAGATACCTCGCCAATCAAAAATTATTTTGAACCGAATTGATTACGAAATTCTATTTGTCACATGACACTTTTATAGGGTTGCGTTTATATCGATAAGCAAATACATTATATAATCACTTTCAAACTAAAACGCTCTTAGAAAGTTCGATCAACTATGTTTACCCCTTGGCTTCACCCATATTGACACCAAACATAACTTTAAAAAGGTCACCAATTTTCTTCTCAAGTTTCCTTCATCTTCACGCTTTCCCGATGAAATTCAGCGACGACGAGGAGTTTTCTCGGCGGAAAAGTGGGTCCAGATAAGACAAGAGCGGGGGGGGGGGGGGGACGTCGAAACTTGGAATAAAAATAAACTGCGTGAGGAGAATGTCGAGGGCTGTCGATCTTGAAGCGGCAACACATGGAGTAGAGCGTGTAGAGCGAGAAGCAGGACGGCTGTTAGTGGAGCGTGTAGAGCAGGTAGAGCAGGTAGAGCGAGTAGCAAGACGGCTGTTAGTGGAGCTTGTAGACGCGAGTAGAGCGTGTAGAGCGAGTAGCAAGACGGCTGTTAGTGGAGCTTGTAGAGCAAGTAGAGCGTGTAGAGCGAGTAGCAAGACGGCTGTTAGTGGAGCGAGTAGAGCAAGTAGAGCGAGTAGAGCGAGTAGCAAGACGGCTGTTAGTGGAGCGTGTAGAGAAAATAGAGCGTGTAGAGCGAGTAGCAAGACGGCTGTTAGTGGAGCTTGTAGACGCGAGTAGAGCGTGTAGAGCGAGTAGCAAGACGGCTGTTAGTGGAGCTTGTAGAGCAAGTAGAGCGTGTAGAGCGAGTAGCAAGACGGCTGTTAGTAGAGCGAGTAGACGCGTGTAGAGCGTGTAGAGCAAGTAGAGCGTGTAGAGCGAGTAGCAAGACGGCTGTTAGTGGAGCTTGTAGACGCGAGTAGAGCGTGTAGAGCGAGTAGCAAGACGGCTGTTAGTGGAGCTTGTAGAGCAAGTAGAGCGTGTAGAGCAAGTAACAAGACGGCTGTTAGTGGAACGAGTAGACGCGTGTAGAGCGAGTAGAGCGAGTAGAGCGAGTAGAGCGAGTAGCAAGACGGCTGTTAGTGGAGCTTGTAGACGCGAGTAGAGCGTGTAGAGCGAGTAGCAAGACGGATGTTAGTGGAGCTTGTAGACGCGAGTAGTGCGTGTAGAGCAAGTAGCAAGACGGCTGTTAGTGGAGCTTGTAGAGCAAGTAGAGCGTGTAGAGCGAGTAGCAAGACGGCTGTTAGTGGAGCGTGTAGAGCGTGTAGAGCGTGTATAGCGAGTAGCAAGACGGCTGTTAGTGGAGCGTGTAGAGAAAGTAGAGCGTGTAGAGCGAGTAGAGCGAGTAGAGCGAGTAGACGCGAGTAGAGCAAGTAGCAAGACGGCTGTTAGTGGAACGAGTAGACGCGTGTAGAGCGAGTAGAGCGAGTAGAGCGAGTAGAGCGAGTAGCAAGACGGCTGTTAGTGGAGCGTGTAGAGCAAGTAGAGCGAGTAGAGCAAGTAGAGCGAGTAGCAAGACGGCTGTTAGTGGAGCGTGTAGAGCAAGTAGAGCGAGTAGAGCGAGTAGAGCTAGTAGCAAGACGGCTGTTAGTGGAGCTTGTAGAGCAAGTAGAGCGAGTAGAGCGAGTAGCAAGACGGCTGTTAGTGGAACGAGTAGACGCGTGTAGAGCGAGTAGAGCGAGTAGAGTGAGTAGAGTGAGTAGCAAGACGGCTGTTAGTGGAGCGTGTAGAGCAAGTAGAGCGAGTAGAGCGAGTAGAGCTAAAAGCAAGACGGCTGTTAGTGGAGCTTGTAGAGCAAGTAGAGCGTGTAGAGCGAGTAGCAAGACGGCTGTTAGTGGAGCGAGTAGACGCGAGTAGAGCGAGTAGAGCGTGTAGAGCGAGTAACAAGACGGCTGATAGTGGAGCGTGTAGAGCAAGTAGAGCGAGTAACAAGACGGCTGTTAGTGGAGCGTGTAGAGCAAGTAGAGCGAGTAGAGCGAGTAGCAAGACGGCTGTTAGTGGAGCGTGTAGAGCAAGTAGAGCGAGTAGAGCAAGTAGAGCGAGTAGCAAGACGGCTGTTAGTGGAACTTGTAGAGCAAGTAGAGCGTGTAGAGCAAGTAGCAAGACGGCTGTTAGTGGAGCGAGTAGACGCGAGTAGAGCGAGTAGAGCGTGTAGAGCGAGTAACAAGACGGCTGTTAGTGGAGCGTGTAGAGCAAGTAGAGCGAGTAACAAGACGGCTGTTAGTGGAGCGTGTAGAGCAAGTAGAGCGAGTAGAGCGAGTAGCAAGACGGCTGTTAGTGGAGCGTGTAGAGTAAGTAGAGCGAGTAGAGCAAGTAGAGCGAGTAGCAAGACGGCTGTTAGTGGAGCTTGTAGAGCAAGTAGAGCGTGTAGAGCGAGTAGCAAGACGGCTGTTAGTGGAGCGAGTAGACGCGAGTAGAGCGAGTAGAGCGTATAGAGCGAGTAACAAGACGGCTGTTAGTGGAGCGTGTAGAGCAGGTAGAGCAGGTAGAGCGTGTAGAGCGAGTAACAAGACGGCTGTTAGTGGAGCGTGTAGAGCAGGTAGAGCGTGTAGAGCGAGTAGCAAGACGGCTGTTAGTGGAACGAGTAGAGCGTGTAGAGCGAGTAGAGCGAGTAGAGCGAGTAACAAGACGGCTGTTAGTGGAGCGTGTAGAGCAAGTAGAGCGTGTAGAGCGTGTAGCAAGACGGCTGTTAGTGGAGCGTGTAGAGCAAGTAAAGCGTGTAGAGCAAGTAGCAAGACGGCTGTTAGTGGAACGAGTAGACGCGTGTAGAGCGAGTAGAGCGAGTAGAGCGAGTAACAAGACGGCTGTTAGTGGAGCGTGTAGAGCAGGTAGAGCGTGTAGAGCGTGTAGCAAGACGGCTGTTAGTGGAGCGTGTAGAGCAAGTAGAGCGTGTAGAGCAAGTAGCAAGACGGCTGTTAGTGGAACGAGTAGACGCGTGTAGAGCGAGTAGAGCGAGTAGAGCGAGTAACAAGACGGCTGTTAGTGGAGCGTGTAGAGCAGGTAGAGCGTGTAGAGCGTGTAGAGCGAGTAACAAGACGGCTATTAGTGGAGCGTGTAGAGCAGGTAGAGCGTGTAGAGCGAGTAGCAAGACGGCTGTTAGTGGAACGAGTAGACGCGTGTAGAGCGAGTAGAGCGAGTAGCAAGACGGCTGTTAGTGGAGCGTGTAGAGCAAGTAGAGCGAGTAGAGCAAGTAGAGCGAGTAGCAGGACGGCTGTTAGGGGAGCGTGTAGAGCAAGTAGAGCGAGTAGAGCGTGTAGAGCGAGTAGCAAGACGGCTGTTAGTGGAACGAGTAGACGCGTGTAGAGCGAGTGGAGCGAGTAGAGCGAGTAACAAGACGGCTGTTAGTGGAACGAGTAGAGCGTGTAGAGCGAGTAGAGCGAGTAGAGCGAGTAACAAGACGGCTGTTAGTGGAGCGTGTAGAGCAAGTTGAGCGTGTAGAGCGTGTAGCAAGACGGCTGTTAGTTGGGCGTGTAGAGCAAGTAGAGCGTGTAGAGCAAGTAGCAAGACGGCTGTTAGTGGAACGAGTAGACGCGTGTAGAGCGAGTAGAGCGAGTAGAACGAGTAACAAGATGGCTGTTAGTGGAGCGTGTAGAGCAGGTAGAGCGTGTAGAGCGTGTAGCAAGACGGCTGTTAGTGGAGCGTGTAGAGCAAGTAGAGCGTGTAGAGCAAGTAGCAAGACGGCTGTTAGTGGAACGAGTAGACGCGTGTAGAGCGAGTAGAGCGAGTAGAGTGAGTAACAAGACGGCTGTTAGTGGAGCGTGTTGAGCAGATAGAGCGTGTAGAGCGTGTAGAGCGAGTAACAAGACGGCTGTTAGTGGAGCGTGTAGAGCAGGTAGAGCGTGTAGAGCGAGTAGCAAGACGGCTGTTAGTGGAACGAGTAGACGCGTGTAGAGCGAGTAGAGCGAGTAGAGCGAGTAGAGCGAGTAGAGCGAGTAGCAAGACGGCTGTTAGTGGAGCGTGTAGAGCTAGTAGAGCGAGTAGAGCAAGTAGAGCGAGTAGCAGGACGGCTGTTAGTGGAGCGTGTAGAGCAAGTAGAGCGAGTAGAGCGTGTAGAGCGAGTAGCAAGACGGCTGTTAGTGGAACGAGTAGACGCGTGTAGAGCGAGTAGAGCGAGTAGAGCGAGTAACAAGACGGCTGTTAGTGGAGCGTGTAGAGCAGGTAGAGCGTGTAGAGCGTGTAGAGCGAGTAACAAGACGGCTGTTAGTGGAGCGTGTAGAGCAGGTAGAGCGTGTAGAGCGAGTAGCAAGACGGCTGTTAGTGGAACGAGTAGACGCGTGTAGAGCGAGTTGAGCGAGTAGAGCGAGTAGAGCGAGTAGCAAGACGGCTGTTAGTGGAGCGTGTAGAGCAAGTAGAGCGAGTAGAGCAAGTAGAGCGAGTAGCAGGACGGCTGTTAGTGGAGCGTGTAGAGCAAGTAGAGCGAGTAGAGCTAGTAGCAAGACGGCTGTTAGTGGAGCGTGTAGAGCAATTAGAGCGAGTAGAGCAAGTAGAGCGAGTAGCAGGACGGCTGTTAGTGGAGCGTGTAGAGCAAGTAGAGCGAGTAGAGCGAGTAGCAAGACGGCTGTTAGTGGAGCGTGTAGAGAAAGTAGAGCGTGTAGAGCGTGTAGAGCGTGTAGAGCGAGTAGAGCGAGTAGCAAGACGGCTGTTAGTGGAGCGTGTAGAGCAAGTAGAGCGAGTAGAGCAAGTAGAGCGAGTAGCAGGACGGCTGTTAGTGGAGCGTGTAGAGCAAGTAGAGCGAGTAGAGCGAGTAGCAAGACGGCTGTTAGTGGAGCGTGTAGAGCAAGTACAGCGAGTAGAGCGAGTAGAGCGAGTAGCAAGACGGCTGTTAGCATGGGAGAGGAAAACATGTTCTCTGTGTGACGCTTTTATAAGCGAGCACGGGTGTGTGCAGCACTTTGAATAAAAAATGCACTAAGATTTAGAGAGCATAATACGAACCACTCGTCACACATAAAACATCTATGTACACTCTATAGGGAGAGAACAAAAAACGATTACTTGAAAGTGATCAATTTATCCACGATATGTAGATAACATTTACAAAAAAATGCTGAAATTCTAAATAACTCTTGAAGTTATAGAAATATAATATGTTATTATATGATATGTTAATATGTTAGTCTCAAGTTCAAAATAATTTCATCTTGATCAACCAACTACATTATGTCTTTTCATGAATCGAAATATATCGTTCAAATTGCACATGGTGATAGAATAACTCTTCCTCTATACAACGATACCACTTAATATTGTCTCAAAACAATGCGATTGCTTTAATGAACTACTTAAAATTAAAATTAAAACACTTAAACTAAATTTAAAATGTACCAGTGATAACCCGAAGTGTGTCTTTATCTAATCATGATTAAAATTTAAAATCATTTCGTCCACCCATTTTGTCTCCAATCGCATCCAAAACAAGTGCTAGCAACAAGCGGCAAAATCGCTCGCGCTTGCAGCACCTTAATCCGAAAGGTAAAGAAGTCGAAGGATGTAAGATCCGGGTTGTTACATGGTTGGGAACACATTGGCCGGTCCTATCTGCCCAAATCCTTATATTCGTGACGTACAAGTGGCTGTATCTCAAATCACTGTCGCCAACGACACAGATAATTATGCACTCCATTTTACGACCGACGAATTCAAATTGGAAAACGTGCTTTGTATCAACAATTCTTTGTCTTCGTATTGTGATTGGTCGTCGGACAGTTTGTTAGCCAATCAAATCGCGACGAAATCACCTCAGATTCGCTGAAGTGGGATTCTTCTCGGCCGAGGAGGCTGCAGTATCAACCAAGTGGACCATTTCCACGCGTCGCTCAAGTCAAGTCCTATAGAGGTGACGTGCAAATAACAAAGTCGACGGTGTTGTTGCCAAGTGACCGTGGAATAGAAACATGATATTTTTTAAGGGGGGATGCCCAAGTAGATCTCCGATTGATTCTGAATTAATGCTTATTTAATAGATAATTTCCTTGTGCATCATATAAACGCAAGAAAAAATGGGGTTGCCGAACAAATTTCCTCACTTTATAAATTCGAGTTAGCCCTATCTTTAACATGGCAAGTCGAAAAAAACAGTAGTTTTTCTACCAAGGGCCGGTCTTTCAATGCCTTGCTATCTTTCCGCCGATAGATTCCGCCGATAGATTTTTTTCCAAAAACTAATATTATGTGTATTAGACATTAAGGTATTTATTAAGATTTGTATATATAAACACCTGCCCGTTCGTTTTTAAAAGTTACGCGCCAAATTCTTAATAATTTTCGTATACCTATACTCTTTAACATAAAAATATAGTTGAAATGTTGAAAATATAATAAAAATTGTAAATTTCAAGAAAAATATTTTCGGAAAATCTACTTGGGCAACCCTTCTTAATAAAATGCGTCATAATCATTTTTGAATATTCCGACTGTGCGGATAAATTGTGTACATCAGAGGTAGAGAGACGGAAGTCCATTACTTCGATTTTGCATTGCACATTCTTTGAATGTTGTAATCAAGCTATATTAATTTCAATTTGACTGATGTCAACAAATACAGTTATATTGAAGTATTCTCTTACACAATTACTCCGGTCACCATAATAAATGTAATTAGATGAAGGCAGAATTACTGGTTTTTGAGTTCACCTCAACAATCCTTGAACACCCGTCGCATGCAGTACGAAGGCTCGCTTATCAACGCGTTACACAGAGCGTTGTTCTAGTATAATACACAGGACACATAGACGATATGACTACCTAATGACTTTCACATTCTTCGCCTCTCTCAATGATTAATTCCGAGACAAATCTCTAGCAATGGCCACTGAGTTCGAGAAACTTTATTGGCGCCCGTCACGTATATTTTCTCAGAACCTACTCGAAGTTTGGCATTAATTTGTGTAATGCGGATTGCAACAGCTTGTTTCTCGGTTCATTGTTCACTTTATCGTTCAGTGTTCACACAATGGCTGACGTGGAGTGTTCAAGTGTTTGAACATGTCAGAAGTTTGCCGCGTAGTTCGACAGATTTCTTCGTCTGATCGAGTCGACACAATGCCTTACCTAACTCTGATTTGTGTTGACACAGGTGACGTGTTGATGATTATTGGCAGTGTTGTGATAGATTTTATTTTTATCTAGAGAAAGATAAAGATAACCAGCCAAAAATGTATCGTGATAGATACGTTTCAAAGAAATTCTCTAGAAATAGTTAAATATAAAAAATTATTAGGTACCTATCTAGATAATTGTAATAGATAATAGATAATTTTTTACCAAATACTACTCTTCCCTAAATATTTTTTACAACCTAAATTCTCTATTTATCCCTGTTCTATCTCACACTCTTTGTAACAGTTTTATGAGCAAGCGAAGCGACATACTCATTCTGGCGAGTATTTTGGGGATTCATTCCTTTAGTAATGTGCCACCTGAAGCAAAATGTGTGTTCATAGTTAAATTATTATAATAACAATAATGAATACTACACCTTGACGTTACTTATGATTAGAAAGGTCGGCCATTACCAGAACCATCACCGATGCGGTGACAAAATTCCACCAAACAAAATAACAAAAATACACAAGTATGGAGAAAAGTTTCTGATGAAAATATTTCTACAATATTCAACTCTGCGTCTGCAAAACTTTCTTCCCTCGCACTCTCTTTCTCTTCCACTCTGTTGCCAGAGCATATCGGCGCTCTCTCGCACTGCAATGGCGCCATAACATCTCGTAACGAAGCCGTGGGGTGCGCTCAGAAAGCCCATCAACTCGCGCGACGCTCAGCGCGCTCGGCAGCGCTCGGAGCGGACCCACCAGAGCGGAAGATCATTCGTCACTCGAGACCGACACGTACCACGAACATGCTCTGTGTCTTGGAATTAGGAAAGACGTTAGACAAGATTTTGAAATGTTGCGAAGTTTCGAGGATCAA
Source organism: Leuctra nigra (assembly GCA_934045905.1). Lineage (NCBI taxonomy): Eukaryota > Metazoa > Arthropoda > Insecta > Plecoptera > Leuctridae > Leuctra > Leuctra nigra. Next base: position 16,635,156 of record OW203765.1, read on the forward strand.
TTTCGTTTCCGCATAGAAATTAGAGTGAAGCAAATATTCAAATAATGCGACGTACTTAATTCACGAGAAACTTG